>JABUQX010054080.1:22500-42805 GCA_015478945.1 Trachelipus rathkii | reverse complement strand
AATAGTTAAAAATCTAGTGAATCAAACAGTGAGGTGAAAAAGTGCCATCTCAAAGTGAGAGTGAAAAGCAGAACACAATTCAAATTTCCCAAAAAAGTATAGCGTGAAAGACGATAAAGCCGCTATAACAAAAAAAAAATAACGTTAAAAATTGCCAAATTCTAAAAGGAAATCACCCATTATTTGAAACAAAGGAACAAACATGACTATTATAACTCGATCCCAAATCTTAAAGTCCAATCAACCTCTCTCTGAAGAAATTCTCTTAAACGAGAGAATAGGGGAAGGAGACGATTCATCTCAATCTGAACCCGAAGAATCTTCCACTCACGAGAGCGAGATCGTCCGCCTCATAGCCGCACAAGATAAGAGCACCCAAGAGATGCTCGCTCTCATTAGAAGCATCATAGACCTGATGAAAACGCTATGCCAAACTTCGGAAAACCCTACCGCCGCAAACGCTGACCAAAATTCAAGGAGGAAGGGCTCCAACCACTCGAGATTTGGCAACATCGCGATAGAAGCGAGCACGGAGGGTTTATGCTTCTTTCACAAAAAATTTCTTCACCGTGCTTTCAAATGCGAGGGTCGGTACTGTGCAATGTATCAACTAATCGCCCAAAGTCCCCAAACTCCAACTGCGCAGAGAGCGACTCCTGAGTCTTCCCAGCAGGGAAACGCTTAAGTCGGCCTATGTATCATCCTATAGGCCGAGAAAGGGTACCCATGCAGGGTAGTAAGGTATTTAAAAATAAAGATTTCAATGCACATATGTCCTGTAATAATTATGCGGCTAGCGTAAATTCTTGGAGAAGAAACTTCAATTGGTATAGTAATTATAATAATAGATATGGTAATTATAATAAATACAATTATAATAATTATAATAATTATAATGGTAATTACAATTATGATAGGGACAATAATTATAACAATAATTGCCATAGTAACAGAAATTTTAATTATGATGATAATCATGTGTATGGGAGAAATTTTAATTATAAAAACAATTATGAATATAGTAAAAATTTTAATTATAATAATAATTATGAATATGACAATTTTTATAATTATAATACTAATTATAATAATAATTATAGGTGGAATAGAAATAATAATGCTGGCAATGATTATAGCAATGATAGAAATTTTGAAGGTGAATCTAGAGATATGGCGACTGATTATGCTGTGACTCTGGAGGCAGAAACTACGCCTGGCAGTGAGTCGCTTAGGCCAACTCACTCTCACAATAATGTGACTGAGGAGGCGGCGGAAGTCAGTTCCCATTTAAAACTGAATTGTAATCCTACGCATGCAGGAGAAAATAGTAATGATGACCAAATTGTTAATTTAAGGGGTCAGGGAGAAACTCATTTTTTAAGGGTAAATTGTGTTGATTTTAAAGAGAGAGAATTTTCTCTTCCTATTGAAGGGGATCAGGGGTCATTAGAATTAAGTAACATTGCATGTAATTTGTACGACAATATGAATATAGAAGTGTCTGGCAACTCGAAAGAAACTGCCGCTCAGGCGAGGGCGACGGGCGCAAATAAATTGTATTATGTTTTAGATAAAACTAGTAATGAGTCTTACCTACTAGATTCGGGAAGCTGCCTTGACCTTACCAGAGCTTCCGCAATAGATAAGGAAGGTGCCACTATTGGCACTGTCAAGGCAGCGAATGGAGAATTTATAAACATTTATAGTAAAAAATTAATTAAGGTCGACATTGGGTTGGGGAAACTCTATGACATTTACGCTTTCACGGCAGACATTAACTTTAACGTCCTCGGCATGCCCTTCTTAAAAAAATATGGCTTTATTATCGACTTTAAATATCACTACCTACTCGACCCTGAAACTAATCGCTGCATCTCAATTGACAATAAAGCTTTTGACATCTCTTCGGACCTACAAAATTCTGTTTTACCTCTGTCTTCTGTTTCTTTGGACGTTCCTCTTTGTGAGAATGAAATGATTAATAACTTAATTAAAGAATATAAGGAAATATTTTTAAACCCTTACGAGGAGCCCAATTTAAACTTGAAAAATGAACAGCTAGCCAGGTGGCGCTTCATCTGCGCAACCTACAAGAATGAAGGGAATGGAATCGGTTGTAGTAATACTATTGAAAAAGGGGGAGGGGGGATGAGCATAACCCTTTAAAGAGAGAAATTCTATGCGAGTTGGCGGACAATTACCCGTACCATGTTGAGGTTAGCGGAGAGCCCATACAATTGAAAAGCAGAAGCATTGCACCGCACTTATATGAAAGAGCGAAGGGAGAAATCAATAAGTTGCTGGAGTCGGGAGTTATAAAACGCTCGAGGAGCAACTGGCAGTTTCCAGTGTCGTTCCTACCAAAATCGGATGGGAGAGTAAGACTGGTGGTAGATTTGAGACTGCTCAACCAGAGATCGGTCTCAGATAATTTTACGCTGCCTAAAATTAAGGATATAATTTTCCAATTGCAGCAAATTGTTGACAAAGCTGGACCTCCGCCAGGCCTATTACAACATTCCTGTCACGGAAGAAACTCAAAAGTACTTTACCATTACGTGCCCCTTCGGGAACTATAGCTTCAACTATCTAATTCAGGGTCACAAGTGCTCATCTAGCGCCTGGCAGAGACTCATGTCAATATTGTTTGGTGATTTAAAGAGCGTCTTCGTGTACTTAGATGATATACTTATCTCGAGCTTAACTATAGAAGAACATATTGCGACTTTAGAAGAAGTTTTCAAAAGGTTAAAATACATGAAAATCTGTCTTAACCCCAAAAAGTGCTTATTGGCGGTAAAAGAATTAGAGTTCTTGGGCTTCAATATTAGCGAGAAAGGAGTTCTGCCTAGTCAGGAGAAGATAGAGGCAATAGTGAAGGTTGCGAGGCCTGTCAACATTAGGCAACTTAGAGCGTTTCTTGGCCTGTACAACTTCTGCCGAATCAATATAGCAGACGCTGCCCGGTTATTGCAACCATTGACTAATATGTTAAAGAAAAAACCTGCTTCGACCAAGAAAATAGTCTGGAACCTATATGCCGAACGGGCTTTTAAAGAAGCAAAGGCAGCAATGATAAAGGCTACCTTATTATCGTTTCCTGGTGAGGAAACGGAGTTGCAACTGTACACGAAAGTGAGTGATGTTGCAATGGCGAGCGCCTTAATGGGAAACGAGGATCCAACTAAAATCTTTGCCTTGTATAGCGCGGTGCTGAGCGAGGCAGAAATGGGATACCCGCAAATCACGAAGGAATTAATGTGTATCAATAATAGCTTGCAAAAGTATGCTTATTTGATAGCGAATCGCAAGGTTGCAATTTGCACATGCAATAATGGCATTATCATGAACTATAAAAAGAAAAGTACAGATAAGATGCATGATGCCCGAGAAATAAGGTTATGGGATTCGATAGCAAGCTTTGACATCGAGTTTAAATTAGTATCTAAAGCCAAAAATAAATTAACTATTCACTTGAACGAGTTAAATGGAGAAAACGAACATGTAGAAATTAAGAAATTAGACTTAAAATTAGCCTTCATAGAAAGCGGAGAGTGGACGGTACTCTCTCCAACAGATCAGATTGCTATGGAAACCGACTTACGATCGGGGGAAGGGTCCAGTAAGATGGGACATTTAAATAATGTAACAAAAGGGTTGAACATTGGAACGCGAGTCGAGAAGGAACAAAATTTAATAGAATATTTTAATAACAATAATAAAAGGGGTAATAATGGTAATAATGGTGATAATGATGATAATAATGATAATAATAATAATAATAATAATAATAATAATAATAATAATAATAATAATAATAATAATAATAATAATAATAATAATAATGTTAGTAATAATAGTGATGATAGTAATAATAATGATAGTAGTAATAATGATGATAGCCGCAATCGCGACGGGGATACCGATGAGGGGTTTAATAATAACGATTTTGATGATTTCTTCGTAAACCTTATAACTTATACTAAAAAGGGATTGAATGAGATAATGGATAGGTTCAAGGAGGGTATTGATTTCCAGGACATAGCAGTCGAGCAGGAGACCGATCTGTACATCAAAACTTTAATGAAAGGGGGAGAGCCTTCTGGATTGAAGGCTATTTATAAGGATTTCATTTGCGAGGGTAAAGAGTTATCTTTGGCAGTTGACATTTCGACAGGAGTCGCAAGAATAATAATTCCAGAAAATTTGGTAGACGATGTGATAGCAAGAATACATAATACGAACCACCTGGGAGTTAAAAGAACATTGACCGTTTTGAGAGCAGATTTCGTATTCAAATTCATGCATAGCCGAGTGAAAAATTACATTAAAAGTTGCAATATTTGCCAGAAAAACAAGAATACTAGGAGGATTTCCCCCGAATGGGGGAGGTACAAGGAGGTGTCGGAGAAGTTTGACACACTTCATGTGGATCTGATAAAAATGCCATATAGTAAGGGGTACAATTATCTGTTGGTGTTCATCGATAGGTTCAGCAAATATCCGTTCGCTTATCCCTTGAAACAGGCTAATGTAGATTCCTTCTGGCATGTTTTGATAAGACGAAGTATTCTCCAATTCTGCGGGGTTATAATAAAAAGACTTGTATCTGATCGCGGAACTCAATTCACTGCAAAATTGTTCTGCGATGTCTGCAACCTGCTCAGTATTGATAATATTGTTACGGCACCAAGTGTCCCAAATAGTAACGGAATTTGTGAAAAATTGAACCAGGCCCTAATAATAACCCTAAGATGCATGGTAAACGATAGTAAAGGCGAGGGCTTAGAGTGGCCTGAGATCCTTCCATTTGCACTATATTGTTTGCGGATCAGTCCTATGAACGAAGAGGGAATAACACCCAGCATTTTGATGTTCGGCCAGAATTTATCCGTTCCAAGTGGTCTCTTGCAAAAGGAACCGCTCAATGCCGCGGTCAGTCAGAGTGCCTACCTGAAGAAATTAGTGGCTTTAATGCGAAGGCCTTTTATAAAAACTATTATATACTTTCACATATATATCTTCTATTTTGCTCATTTTAGTATTTTATTTTAGGATATGAGTAGTTTAGCTCTATGATATAGAAAACTATTAGCTATATCAGTATTTTAGTTTTAGTGGAATTTATATTTTTGTCCCCTTCAATATAATTAACCAGAAATTTCACTAAAAAATAACAACGGCGGAATCACTTCTAATTCAAAAGCGGTACTATTTAGTCGTGTTTGTGTAATCAAATTTAAAAATCAAAATGTAAAAGGGTATAGAGGTAAATTTCTTCATTTCTTTTCAAATATTTTCACTATCAACCTATCTCTATTCTCTTTACCTTCTCACCAATCAAATTTACCCTAACTAAGATTTTAAGTGATAGATTACTAAAACCATAAGGCAGAGTTATCTATGGACTATCTAGATCTTATTCAAAGAGCAAAAAATTCTTTGAAACAACAAATTCAGGTAAGGCTAATGTAGATTCACAATTGTACTTATATAGTGGTTTTAAAACCTTATACTTTGGCACCTCAAGTTGTATATAGAAATAAGCATATATTTGTTCCAAAAGATCTCAATAAGGCTAAATTTGTACTAGTTAGGAATCAACAGTATAATGTGGGTAAATTAGAAGAAAGGTATTCTGGTCCATATAGGGTTTTACGAATAACTAAAAACAATGTGTATATTTCAAAAAATGGGAAAGAAGCTGTAGAGAATTTGAGAAATATAAGGGTTTATCATAGTATAAATAGCGAGGACAATGGTAACAAGGAGAAGGGTAGAATCGAGTAACAAAATTTTTTTTTGTTTATAATGCTTTCTTCTTGCTAGTGGACGCGTGAGTGGGTTTCCTTAATAGTAGTGGTAGTAGTAGTAGTAAGTGTAGTAGTAGTAGTAGTAGTAGTAGTAGTAGTAACCATCTTCCTATGTAAGTAATTGGTGTGGGAGAGAATGTTATGATATTCCTTCCTGTCAAAAAAAAAATCCTTTTTTCCTCAACTAACTGACTACAGTGACAAAGTCATTGATAAAGTTTATTAAAAAAAAAATTCTTTTTACTTTTTGCGATTATGAACTAGTGTTTACAATTTCCTGGCTATCGGAATTATGGTTGAAGGGTTAATTGAATAAATTGAAGGTGGTATAATATTGTATAATGGGTGTTATGAAAATGCGAGTATTGTAATTGTAGAGATTAAGGAATTACGATTGGTTATAAGGTATTGTTAATTACTCAAAAAAAATTGTTTTTATATATTTTGTTATGTTCCTGTGTCACTGCGAATGAGGGGCAAAGGGGGGAATCGCATGATTCTTTCAAGCGATTCTCACTCTGGGATCACCATTGTAAGAATCGAGGATCCCCCCCCCCCCATCACTTTAATTCCTGTACACCGTCAAACAGTCATATGAACGCCTATCTCAAAGAAATTCCTGTACGCTCAGGAACTCAACGAAGGTTGTAATATGAGAATATCTAACATCTGGTCTTATTTAAACTTTCGAATTTTGAGAGTAGTCTGCTCTCGCCGAACGAAGGAAGAGGTGTATTTAGATACGTCTGCATCTTAAAAGTCGATTGCTCAGAGTTTATAGAGTGATGGACTATATTATATTTTCGTGTACTTTATTATTAAATGTAAGAATATATTATTAATTACGATCCCTTGTTAAAAGATAACGACTGTGAGAGCATCTCGATATTAAAGACCCAGCACCAGCAATGTAGAAATATTCCTCATTTATTTTAATGAATAATCTCATCTAAACTGTTAATCATTGAACAATTATTATTTTGTGAAATATTAAATTAATTAACTTTAAACTATAAATAGAAGTTTAGAATTTCACAATACGAGGAGAAACAATTTGTAAGAGTGTTGGCATTACAAAGCCTGGTTATCATTATAGACAAATGTTCTTTTATTTGAATGACTAATTTTTATATTGAATATTTAATCGAGGTGAAGCATTAATAACTTATTAATAAGCATTATTATTGACTGTGAAATTTTAAGTAATTAATTCTAAGAAATAAACATAAAGTGACGATCTTTTTTATATCCTCTGTACCTAACTAGATAAGTTTAGTATAAGAAAGTCCGAAGACCGTTATATATATATATATATATATATATATATATATATATATATATATATATATATATATATATATATATATATATATATATATATTATATATATATAATAGTACGAAACTTAACTAGTTAGGTACAGAGGATATAAAAAAGATTGTCACTTTATATGTTTATTTCTTTGAATTAATTACTTAAAATTTCACAGTCAATAATAATGCTTATTAATAAGTTATTAATGCTTCACCTCGATTAAATATTCAATATAAAAATTAGTCATTCAAATAAAAAAACATTTGTCTATAATGATAACCAGGCTTTGTAATGCCAACACTCTTACAAATTGTTTCTCCTCGTATTGTGAAATTCTAAACTTCTATTTATAGTTTAAAGTTAATTAATTTAATATTTCACAAAATAATAATTGTTCAGATGATAACAGTTTAGATGAGATTATTCATTAAAATAAATGAGGAATATTTCTACATTGCTGGTGCTGGGTCTTTAATATCGAGATGCTCTCACAGTCGTTATCTTTTAACAAGGGATCGTAATTAATTATATATTCTTACATTTAATAATAAAGTACACGAAAATATAATATAGTCCATCACTCTATAAACTCTGAACAATCGACTTTTAAGACGCAGAAGCATCTAAATACAGCCTTTTCCTTCGTTAGGTGAGAGCAGACTACCCTCAAAATTCGAAAGTTTAAATAAGACCAGATGTTAGATATTCTCATATTACAACCTTCGTTGAGTTCCTGAGCGTACAGGAATTCCTTTGAGATAGGCGTTCATATGACTGTTTGACGGTGTACAGGAATTAAAGTGATGGGGGGGGGGGATCCTCGATTCTTACAATGGTGATCCCAGAGTGAGAATCGCTTGAAAGAATCATGCGATTCCCCCTTTTGCCCCTCAATCACAGTGACACAGGAACATAACAAAATATATAAAACAATTTTTTTTTTAGTAATTAACAATACCTTATAACCAATCGTAATTCCTTAATCTCTACAATTACAATACTCGCATTTTCATAACACCCATTATACAATATTATACCACCTTCAATTTATTCAATTAACCCTTCCACCTAAGTTGGTAAGATGCCCTATAACTAGATCATTGATAGTATAAAAAGAAATCTCTTTTTTTTTTTTTTTTTTTTTTTAATAAACTTTGTCAATGTAGTCAGTTAGTTGAGGAAAAAAGGATTTTTTTTTTGACAGGAAGGAATATCATAACATTCTCTCCCACACCAATTACTTACATAGGAAGATGGTTAATACTACTACTACTACTACTACTACTACTACTACTACTACTACTACTACTACTACTATTAAGGAAACCCACTCACGCGTCCACTAGCAAGAAGAAAGCATTATAAACAAAAAAAAATTTTGTTACTCGATTCTACCCTTCTCCTTGTTACCATTGTCCTCGCTATTTATACTATGATAAACCCTTATATTTCTCAAATTCTCTACAGCTTCTTTCCCATTTTTTGAAATATACACATTGTTTTTAGTTATTCGTAAAACCCTATATGGACCAGAATACCTTTCTTCTAATTTACCCACATTATACTGTTGATTCCTAACTAGTACAAATTTAGCCTTATTGAGATCTTTTGGAACAAATATATGCTTATTTCTATATACAACTTGAGGTGCCAAAGTATAAGGTTTTAAAAAATGATATATAAGTACAATTGTGAATCTACATTAGCCTTACCTGAATTTGTTGTTTCAAAGAATTTTTTGCTCTTTGAATAAGATCTAGAATATGGTCCATAGATAACCTGGCCTTATGGTAGATAATCTATCACTTAAATTCGTTAGTTAGGGGAAATTTGATTGGTGTGAGAAGGTAAAGAATAGAGATAGGTTGATAGTGAAAATATTTGAAAAGAAATGAAGAAATTTACCTCTATACCCTTTTACATTTTTGATTTTTTAAATTTTGATTACAAAACACGACTAAATTAAGCTTACCGCTTTTGAATTTAGAAGTGATTCCGCCGTTTGTTATTTTAGTGAAATTTCTAGGTTAATTATATTGAAGGGGACAAAAATATAAATTCCACTAAAACTAAAATACTGAATATAGCTAATAGTTTCTATATCCTAAAATAAAATACTATATCCTAAAATAAAATACTAAAATGAGCAAAATAGAAGATATATATGTGAAAGTATATAATAGTTTTTATAAAAGGCCTTCGCATTAAAGCCACTAATTTCTTCAGGTAGGCACTCTGACTGACCGCGGCATTGAGCGGTTCCTTTTGCAAGAGACCACTTGGAACGGATAAATTCTGGCCGAACATCAAAATGCTGGGTGTTATTCCCTCTTCGTTCATAGGACTGATCCGCAAACAATATAGTGCAAATGGAAGGATCTCAGGCCACTCTAAGCCCTCGCCTTTACTATCGTTTACCATGCATCTTAGGGTTATTATTAGGGCCTGGTTCAATTTTTCACAAATTCCGTTACTATTTGGGACACTTGGTGCCGTAACAATATTATCAATACTGAGCAGGTTGCAGACATCGCAGAACAATTTGGCAGTGAATTGAGTTCCGCGATCAGATACAAGTCTTTTTATAACCCCGCAGAATGGAAATACTTCGCTTATCAAAACATGCAGAACGGAATCTACAGTAGCCTGTTTCAAGGGATAAGCGAACGGATATTTGCTGAACCTATCGATGAACACCAACAGATAATTGTACCCCTTACTATATGGCATTTTTATCAGATCCACATGAAGTGTGTCAAACTTCTCCGACACCTCCTTGTACCTCCCCCATTCGGGGGAAATCCTCCTAGTATTCTTGTTTTTCTGGCAAATATTGCAACTTTTAATGTAATTTTTCACTCGGCTATGCATGAATTTGAATACGAAATCTGCTCTCAAAACGGTCAATGTTCTTTTAACTCCCAGGTGGTTCGTATTATGTATTCTTGCTATCACATCGTCTACCAAATTTTCTGGAATTATTATTCTTGCGACTCCTGTCGAAATGTCAACTGCCAAAGATAACTCTTTACCCTCGCAAATGAAATCCTTATAAATAGCCTTCAATCCAGAAGGCTCTCCCCCTTTCATTAAAGTTTTGATGTACAGATCGGTCTCCTGCTCGACTGCTATGTCCTGGAAATCTATACCCTCCTTGAACCTATCCATTATTTCATTCAATCCCTTTTTAGTATAAGTTATAAGGTTTACGAAGAAATCATCAAAATCGTTATTATTAAACCCCTCATCGGTATCCCCGTTCGCGATTGCGGCTATCACATTATTACTACTATCATTATTATTACTACTATTACTATTATTACTATTTATTATTATTTTATTTTTATTATTATTATTATTATATTATTATTATTATTATTATAATTATTATTATATTATTATTATTACTATTATCATTTATTATCATCAATTATCACCATTATTACCATATTGTTACCCCTTTATTATTGTTATTAAAGTATTCTATTAAATTCTGTTCCTTCTCGACTCACGTTCCAATGTTCAACCCTTTTGTTACAGTATTTAAATGTCCCATCTTACTGGACCCTTCCCCCGATCGTAAGTCGGTTTCCATAGCAATCTGATCTGTTGGAGAGAGTACCGTCCACTCTCCGCTTTCTATGAAGGCTAATTTTAAGTCTAATTTCTTAATTTCTACATGTTCGTTTTCTCCATTTAACTCGTTCAAGTGAATAGTTAATTTATTTTTGGCTTTAGATACTAATTTAAACTCGATGTCAAAGCTTGCTATTGAATCCCATAACCTTATTTCTCGGGCATCATGCATCTTATCTGTACTTTTCTTTTTATAGTTCATGATAATGCCATTATTGCATGTGCAAATTGCAACCTTGCGATTCGCTATCAAATAAGCATACTTTTGCAAGCTATTATTGATACACATTAATTCCTTCGTGATTTGCGGGTATCCCATTTCTGCCTCGCTCAGCACCGCGCTATACAAGGCAAAGATTTTAGTTGGATCCTCGTTTCCCATTAAGGCGCTCGCCATTGCAACATCACTCACTTTCGTGTACAGTTGCAACTCCGTTTCCTCACCAGGAAACGATAATAAGGTAGCCTTTATCATTGCTGCCTTTGCTTCTTTAAAAGCCCGTTCGGCATTTAGGTTCCAGACTATTTTCTTGGTCGAAGCAGGTTTCTTCTTTAACATATTAGTCAATGGTTGCAATAACCGGGCAGCGTCTGCTATATTGATTCGGCAGAAGTTGTACAGGCCAAGAAACGCTCTAAGTTGCCTAATGTTGACAGGCCTTTGCAACCTTCACTATTGCCTCTATCTTCTCCTGACTAGGCAGAACTCCTTTCTCGCTAATATTGAAGCCCAAGAACTCTAATTCTTTTACCGCCAATAAGCACTTTTTGGGGTTAAGACAGATTTTCATGTATTTTAACCTTTTGAAAACTTCTTCTAAAGTCGCAATATGTTCTTCTATAGTTAAGCTCGAGATAAGTATATCATCTAAGTACACGAAGACGCTCTTTAAATCACCAAACAATATTGACATGAGTCTCTGCCAGGCGCTAGATGAGCACTTGTGACCCTGAATTAGATAGTTGAAGCTATAGTTCCCGAAGGGGCACGTAATGGTAAAGTACTTTTGAGTTTCTTCCGTGACAGGAATGTTGTAATAGGCCTGGCGGAGGTCCAGCTTTGTCAACAATTTGCAATGTTGCAATTGGAAAATTATATCTTTAATTTTAGGCAGCGTAAAATTATCTGAGACCGATCTCTGGTTGAGCAGTCTCAAATCTACCACCAGTCTTACTCTCCCATCCGATTTTGGTAGGAACGACACTGGAAACTGCCAGTTGCTCCTCGAGCGTTTTATAACTCCCGACTCCAGCAACTTATTGATTTCTCCCTTCGCTCTTTCATATAAGTGCGGTGCAATGCTTCTGCTTTTCAATTGTATGGGCTCTCCGCTAACCTCAACATGGTACGGGTAATTGTCCGCCAACTCGCATAGAATTTCTCTCTTTAAAGGGTTATGCTCATCCCCCCTCCCCCCTTTTTCAATAGTATTACTACAACCGATTCCATTCCCTTCATTCTTGTAGGTTGCGCAGATGAAGCGCCACCTGGCCAGCTGTTCATTTTTCAAGTTTAAATTGGGCTCCTCGTAAGGGTTTAAAAATATTTCCTTATATTCCTTAATTAAGTTATTAATCATTTCATTCTCACAAAGAGGAACGTCCAAAGAAACAGAAGACAGAGGTAAAACAGAATTTTGTAGGTCCGAAGAGATGTCAAAAGCTTTATTGTCAATTGAGATGCAGCGATTAGTTTCAGGGTCGAGTAGGTAGTGATATTTAAAGTCGATAATAAAGCCATATTTTTTTTAAGAAGGGCATGCCGAGGACGTTAAAGTTAATGTCTGCCGTGAAAGCGTAAATGTCATAGAGTTTCCCCAAACCAATGTCAACCTTAATTAATTTTTTGCTATAAATGTTTATAAATTCTCCATTTGCTGCTTTGACAGTGCCAATAGCGGCACCTTGCTTATCTATTGCGGAAGCTCTGGTAAGGTCAAGGCAGCTCCCCGAATCTAGTAGGTAAGACTCGTTACTAGTTTTATCTAAAACATAATACAATTTATTAGCACCCGTCGCCCTCACCTGAGCGGCAGTTTTTTTCGAGTTGTTAGACACTTGTGTGTTCATATTGTCGTATAAATTACATGCAATGTTATTTAATTCTAATGACCCCTGATCCCCTTCAATTGGAAGAGAAAATTCCTTCTCTTTAAAATCAACACAATTTACCTAAAAATTGAGTTCTTCCTGACACAACCTGAATCACATTATTTCTTGGCTATTATTAAACTATTTTCTCCTGCATGTCGTAGGATTACCAATTCAGATTTAAAATGGGAACTGACCTGCCGCAGCCTCCTCAGTTCATCATTATTCGTGAGAGCTGAGTTGGCCTATTGCGACTCACTGCCCAGGCGTAGTTTCCCCGCTCCAGTTTAACTAACATGGATGTTCTATAATCAAAGCTAGCTAAAACATAATATAATTAAAAATATAAATAGTATTATTGGTATATTTGAAACATGCTTTCACGAAAATTTTAATGCTCCATGGGCCTACCTAGCTTCACCATAGTTTAAATAACAATTTTATTAATTAACTTTATTATAATTAAAAATTTCTTTATCACTTCACTTACCACATAAATAGGCGCAATAAACTTGCATTAAAGAAACACGAGTGCTTAATATTATTGTCCCTATCATAATTGTAATTACCATTATAATTATTATAACTGTATTTATTATAATTACCATATCTATTATTATAATTACTATACCAATTGAAGTTTCTTCTCCAAGAATTTACGCTAGTTGCATAATTATTATTACAGGACATATGTGCATTGAAATCTTTATTTTTAAATATCCCTTACTCTCACCTCGAATGGGTTCCCGTTTCTTCGGCCTATAGATGTACATAGGCTCCGACTTTAAGCGTTTCCCGTCTGGAAGACTTCAGGAGTCTCCTCTCGCAGTTTGGAGTTTAGCGGGATTTGGTTCGATAGTTGAATTACATTTGCACCAGCTACCGACTCCTCGCATTTTGAAAGACACGGTGAAAGAATTTTTTGCTGGAATGAAATGCATAAACTCCGTGCTCGCCTTCTAATCGCGAATTGTTGCAATTCTCGAGCTTGGTTGGAGCCCTTCCTCTTTGGAATTTGATCAGCCGTTTTGCGGCGATTAGGGGTTTTCCGCGAAGTTTGGCATAGCGTTTTTCATTCAGGTCTATGAATGCTTCTCTATGAGAGCGAAGCCATCTATTGGGTGCTCTTAATCTGTGCGGCTATCTAGCGTGAACGATTTCGCTCCCGTTGGTTGGCAGATTTTCATCGTGGTTTCAGATTGAGATACAAATCGTCTCCTTTCCCCCTATTTACTCCTTCGTTTAGGAGATTTCTTCTGATAGAGGTTTGATTGACTTTAAGATTTGGGTATCGAGTTTAATACTTAGTTCATGCTTTGTTCCTATTGTTTTAACATAACTGGGTGATTTTCCTTTTAGATATTTGCGCAATTTTTAACGTTATTTTTTTATTTTTATTTTTTTTAAAATTTTTTTTTTGTTGTTATAGCGGCTTATTCGTCTTTCACGCTATATTCTTTTTATGGGTAAATTTAAATTTGCGTGTTTTCCTTTCACATCTCTCTTTGAGATGCACTTTTTTCACTCATTTGTTTGATTCACTAGATTTTCTAATCTATTTTATTATTATTTTTCACTTTTTTTGTATTTTTCTGATCAGAAAGGTTGTTTATTCGAGTCACAGTGGTGGTCACCAATTCTTGTACTAAACTTAACTAGTTAGGTACAGAGGATATAAAAAAGATTGTCACTTTATATGTTTATTTCTTAGAATTAATTACTTAAAATTTCACATTCAATAATAATGATTGTTATTAATAAGTCATTAATGCTTCACCTCGATTAAATATTCAATATAAAAATTAGTCATTCAAATAAAAGAACATTTATCTATAATGATAACCAGGCTCTGTAATGCCAACACTCTTACAAATTGTTTCTCCTCGTATTGTGAAATTCTAAACTTCTATTTATAGTTTAAAGTTAATTAATTTAATATTTCACAAAATAATAATTGTTCAGATGATAACAGTTTAGATGAGATTATTCATTAAAATAAATGAGGAATATTTCTACATTGCTGGTGCTGGGTTTTAATATCGAGGTGCTCTCACAGTCGTTATTTTTTAACAAGGGATCGTAATTAATAATACATTCTTACATTTAATAATAAAGTACACGAAAATATAATATAGTCCATCACTCTATAAACTCTGAGCAATCGACTTTTAAGATGCAGAAGCACTAAATACACCTCTTTCCTTCGTATATTCGGAGCAGACTACTCTCAAAATTCGAAAGTTTAAATAAGACCAGATGTTAGATATTCTCACATTACAACCTTCGTTGAGTTCCTCAGCGTACAGGAATTCCTTTGAGAGAGGCGTTTTCATATGACACTGTTGGTGTGTAAGAGGAATTAAAGTGATTGGGGGGGAGGGGGGGATCCTCGATTTCTTACATATATTATATATACTATATATATATATATTCTATAATATATATATAGTGTTATATATATATATATTATTTATATATATCTATATCTATATATTTACTATATCTATATTTATTAATTGTTATGTTATAACCTGTAATTTAGTACTCCTACTGATATCTTACTTTATATTTACTAAATAATTATAGTTTTAAATGTATATATATATTTTTATATAATTTCAGTTTAATAAATATATATATATATGAAAAATATTATATGTGTATATATAGTAATCTGATATTTTATTATGTTATTCATTTATAATTACGTATATTACAATATATATATATATATTTTATATTATACATATATATAGTATTTTCGTATATATATTTTACTTATATACTATATATATTTATATATATAATACATATATATATAATAATTATTATATATTATATTTTATATATTTATTAATATATATATATATAATTATATATTTTTTATATTATTATATATATGATATATATATCAGTGGCCGGCTCTTGGTCAAAAATTCTTGAGTAAGGCAAAACAATTATATATATATCATATGTATATTAATATTATATATATATAGTATAATATATATATTATATATATATATACATATATATAATCATAGTATATTCATATATAGGTATATTTACTATATGATTTATATATAGATTAACTTATCTTAACTTATATATATATATATTATATATACTATATATATTATATATTATATATATATATATATATATATATATACTAATATTAAATTATAATAATTATAATATTAATATATTATTATATATATAGTACATATATATCTATATATATTATTATATAGTATACTATATTATTATATACTTTATTACTTGCTACATTTAGCGACAATGTAATGTAAGAGAATGAATGGTTTCACATATTCTAACATTTGAATTTACAATGGGTCATAACATCGAAAAGTAATTTTTAATGAAACTTTAATCGAATACGATTCCAATATCCACGTATTTATAAAACTAACAGCTCATTTATTATGAAATTTTATTAAAAACACATAAAATCAGTAATAAATTAATATAATAAGATAATATGAAAAAATAGTAAATTTAGTTTAATTAAGTACTAAACTTCCCCACTAAATGACTCCATTATTAATATATGAAAACGGAGTCTAATCCTGGTCGGCGATCAAAGGCCAAGCTTACAATTTCGCCCAAATATAGAGTCTTGACTCAACGCGGTTTCTTAGACCTGATTTTGGAGTCAAAATATTTTAAGTGGCAAATTACGAATTTAAATATTTCGGTATAGAGATTAGACATCAAGTTAGCATAAAATCTATAATTTAGTTAATTAATTATATATATAATTGTTAATAATAATATTATTATTATATCTTGCTAATGCAATTTCAACGGGGTTTATTTAAAAAAAAAAAAAGGACTGCTAACGACTCGTTAGTGCACAGTCACAGTTCCCAGCCTCAGATAGAATAAGGAACTATTATTTTTGACTACTAAAAGATTTACTGCAACCCAACAGCTATCTATAATAATAGGAAAATCATTAAAAAATTTAAGCAGACACATCTTAAAGCATAACCTAATTCGAAATTGATATTTCATTTTTATATAATATATATATATATATTTTTTATATATATATATATTTATATATATATATATATATATATATATATATATATATTATATATACTATATTATATATATATATAATATTATATATCTATATATATATATATATATTATCGTCTATAATACTACTAATATATTATATATATATATTATAATATATTATATATTTAATATATATAATACTTATATATATATATATATATATATATATATGATTATATATATATAATATAGTTATATTATATTATAATATATATATATATATGCTGACTTTTTAATATTTTTTCTGGGTCACTAAGGCAATGTAGGCTGTATGCCTACTCTGCTACCCCAAGAAGTCCGCCACTGATATATTATATTAATCTATATATATATATACTATATCAAGTTAAAATTATCTAAATAGATGTTTGTAAAAAGTCGAATATATAAAAATATATAAAATATATAAAAAATATATAAATTATATTAAATATTAATATATAGAATATATAATATATATCATATTATATATAATAAAATATAAATAAATATAAATAAATATTATAATTAAATATATAATAATATATAAAAAATAATTAAGAACTACATTAAATATATTAGATCCTAAATAATTAATATAAAAAATAAATAAATAAATACAAATAAATAAATAAAACTAAATTATATAAATAACAGAAATAATAAATAAATATATAAATCAATAAAGTAAATATTTAATATATATAAAAAATATAGGAATAAATATATAAATAAAGTATATAAATGTAATATAATTAAATATATAAATAAATATAATAAATAATTATATAAATTATATAATAAATATATAAATAAATTTATATAAATAAAATATATACAATAAATAATATAGAATAGGGGCATTTTATATATATTAAGAATAATGATTTATAAGTTAAATATATAAAAAATATATATAACTAAATTTTTTAGAAAAGTATCTCACATAATTTGAACGATAAAAGTGTGTATAATATACCATATATTCATATAATATATATATTTATATATAATTAAATATATATATAAATATATATTATAATATATTATATATAAAATATATTATTAAACAAATAATAATATAAAATTAATAAATATAATAATTAAATAATAATATAAATAAATTAAATAAATTAATGTAAATAGTAAATATAATATAAGAAAATAAATACAATAAATAAATAATATGTAAATAAAATTTAATAAATTAAATCAATAAATAATAAATAAATATAAAATAAATAAATAAATTAATAATAAACAATAAATAAATAAATAAATAATATAATAAAATAAATAAATAAATAAATAAATAAATAAATAAAATAAATAAATAAATAAATAAATAATAAATAAATAAATAAATAAATAAATAAATAAATAAATAAATAAATAATTAAATAAATAAATAAATAAATTAAATAAATAATATAATTATAAATAAATAAATAAAATAAATAAATAAAATATATAATAAATAAATAAATAAATAAATAAATATATATAAATTTAAATAAATAAATAAATAAATAATAAAATGAATAAATATAACATAATAATATAAAATAATAAATAATATATATTATAATAAATAAACAAATAAATAAATAAATAAATAAATAAATAAATAAATTAAATAAATAAATAAATATAATAAATTTATTTTTTATTTTTATATTTACATATTATATATATTTATATTCACTATATATATTATATCATATATTTATAATATTTATATCATGTATATATATTAAATATATATATATTATATATAAATATTATATATGTTAAATTATGATTTCATCCTTGGAAATTTATAAATTTTTTAATTAACAATAAATAACTATTTAACAAATAGTGACGAGAGCAACTCAACTACCAAAATTATATTTAAATAAAAGAAAAACGCTACCTCATATCTTATGTTTAATAATTTAGCTAAACAGTACCATTTTATAGTATTTTAGTAAGAAAAGTACCATAAATTTATGTTTAATAAAGAAAAAAACTGCCAGTCTTTATTCTTTAATAAATAACAAACTAAAGTCTATACTCTATGGTTAATAAAGATAAACTACCATTGAAATATTATTAATAAGAAAAACTATTATATCATCATCTATCTCAGATAAAACAAAAAAATTACCATTGTACTACTTTTAACAATAAAAAACCAACAATCTTGCATTAATAAAAGAAAAAACAAATGATAATTTTTAATGTTTGATAAAGAAAACTACATTTATATTTTTGTTTAAATAAAACAAAAACTACCCATGTTGCTTTAAAATAAAAAAAACTACCATCATGTTACTAATAAAAGACAAAACTACCATCATGTTACTAACAAGACAAAACTACCATCATGTTACTAACCAGACAAACGATACCATCATGTTACTAACATAGTCAAAAAACTATGATAAATTTTGTTTAATAAACGAATAACTATAATTCTATGTTTATTTACAATAATTAACCTACTATAATTTAGTTTATATATAAGCCACGCATTGAATCTTCTTAGAAAATTTTGTCTAAAGTGATTTGATATGATAATTTTCTTCGCGAGCACGATTTAAAACGTTCCGCCGTCAAAAATGCCGCGTTTAACGCCTTGTTGAACTAAGGCCAATGAGTAAATATCTAATTTTCGGAGACTTCATATTGAATGGAACAGTTCTGTTTACTCGTTAACCATTTTCAACTGCAGTTACCGTAAGTCGTTAGAACCTGCGAACGCCACGCTTTTCCCAATTTTCAGCTCCTATATACACTGACGTTAGTGATAGCAGTTTAGAACCGCGAGGCTAACGCCTCAATTTCAAGCTTCTTATATACTGACGTTAGGTGAAGCGTTGAACCGCGAGTTGCTAACGCCTTATTTTTGGCGATTATATATTATATATATATCTATTATATATTATATATATATATATTATATATGGTTATATATATAATACTATATATATATATATAATATGTATATTATATATATAATATATTATATGATATTATTATATACTCTATGAGTATATTATATATTAAATATATATTGAATTTAAAATAAGTATTGAGAATTTAGAAGCATAATATACCAAGCAGGCGTACAGACTAGCGGAAGTTCTAAGTACCACTTCATCACGATCTGTTTTTGCGAAATTTGCAAAAGTCGAACAATTATTTCTTATTATACTAGGAAACTGTAGGATTTAAATATCATATAATATCAGGGTTAAGTTTATTTATTTTTAAACTACAGAATTAGTTTACTGGCAATTTGAAAAACTTTTATACAATTTCTTAACTTTACGTAATAGCCTATCTATATATATAACTTATTATATTATATATATATA
>JABUQX010054079.1:35000-37500 GCA_015478945.1 Trachelipus rathkii | reverse complement strand
CTAATGAGTCTGAGGACCCACTTAATGGGTTCCTAGCTGAATGACAAAGGATGATGATGAAGTAAAAATGGGGGTATAGAGCTGAAAAGAGATAGGAGATGGAGGTACTCGCACCAAAAAACTTGCATTTCGACTTACTTTATCAAAGATGTATGTAGTTAGAGTTTTTATACGTAGATTCCTATATTTTATTTATTGAAAACTTGTTTCATTGTTAAAGTTTTTGAAAAACATTTTGTTTTTCAAAGAAAAAGTTGTCAAATTTTCAATAAAAACAATGTTTTGCTGACCTCAGAGGACTAAAAAATGGTGTAAACTCCTAATGGGTACACGCCCAAATATCTGTCCATCTCGTGTTTTACAGCTTTACTGTTTTACTATACTGATTTACTGTTTTATGTCCTAGCAGAACACGCATTTAATGAAAATAACACTCGTATAACAGTTATAACATTGGTAGTAGTAGTAGTAGTAGTAGTAGTAGTAGTAGTAGTAGTAGTAGAATCACAGTGAAGGATGACATGATAAGCGGTATATGTGCAAAGATAGCTAAAGAAGAAGAACAAGTAGAAGAAGAAGAAGAAGAAGAAGAAGAAGAGGAAGAAGAAGAAGAAGAAGAAGAAGAAGAAGAAGAAGAAGAAGAAGAAGAAGAAGAAGAAGAAGAAGAAGAAGAAGAAGAAGAAGAAGAAGAAGAAGAAGAAGAAGAAGAAGAAAAAGAAGAATAAGAAGAATAAGAAGAAGAATACATTATGACCTCAAGCGTATAATAGTTATAACGCTGGTAGTAGTAGTAGTAGTAGTAGTAGTAGTAGTAGTAGTAGTAGTAGTAGTAGTAGTAGTAGTAGTAGTAGTAGTAGTAGTAGTAGTAGTAGTAGTAGTAGTAGAAACATCGAATGATATTTGTTATTAATAAATATATCTCCTTGTTTTCTAAATTTTGAACTTAGACTTAAATATATATATATATATATATATATATATATATATATATATATATATATATATATATATATATATATATATATATATATATATATATATATATATATATATAGTTGCCGGTTCTGGTTATATTATTATTAGTTATATGGTCACCACTCGATATGATATTCTATTATCTGGTATGACAACTATATAGCGACGGAGGATGATCAGCAATTCTGTAGAACTGGCTATAGGATGGGAATGCAATAATTATCGGTTATCTCTTTAACTTCACTACCTAGAACCAGTATTTGGATGTTAAGCCGCCTTTTTGCGAGTAACGTTCGGGCTAAGGCTGTGTATGCAGCGGTGTCAGTCTGCTCGACCTCAGGATAAGCCGTCGACTGGTTCGGATAAAGTCCGGCTAAGGCAAAGGCGGTGGTAGGCTGATCTGCACGAGCTCGTTGGTAAATAGGAGGCTGGGTGTTCTTCTGGCCAACTCTGGGACAATCTGGAAGGGACAGAGAGTATTTTATACTCTCTGTAATAGGTAACCTCAGCGGCTACCTGCGAAATTATCTCTTTAGTAGTTAAAGTACTTTTTAGGTGGTAGACGAACTGGAGAATCTCGGAGGTCAGGAGTTAACACCATCCACGGAGACCATCCACCGGCAGGAGAAACTCTTGAAGATCTTCCAAAGGGTTCTTGGTAACCCTGAGGAGGTTCCTAAGCCTCTTGGTAGGCTCAGAGAGAGGGAGAGACGTAGGGCCAGTCAGAGATCTTGTAGTCCAGTCCAACTCCGGGGGAGAGACGAGGCAGCCCAACTTCTTGTAGAGAGACGAGAAAGTCCAACTTCTTGCAGAGCTTCTTCTTCTTGGCTTCGTAGGTCGGATCTGATATTTCCGCTATTTGTTCTATATTAGCAAATTATCTCTGTAGTGGTAGCAAAGCGCTACGAATTATTTCTTTTAAAGGCTAATAAGACAAAAGCAGAAATCCAGATTATTTATTTTTAACGAGAAAGTCGTACAAAGTTATAATAAAAAAAGTTACATATATAATAATCAAGTTTTTATACAAATATTATTAATATTTACATTTGACCAATTAATAACTTTTATTTTTAATTTTATTATAATATTTTATATACATTTAAAAAAAAATTATATTTTATGGTCTAACTTTTCTAAAAATGGATTTTTGTAAATATAATAAAATGAAACATTGCCGAAGCTTTCGCTAGATGGCGTTTGCCTTCACTTTCTGAACATAATATAAACACAAGTTGGAGTTTATTGTTAAAAGTTCATTATTATTGCTTAAAACTAAGTTTTTATAAAATATATATATTTTTATCAAATATTGATAATATTTATAATATAATATAACAAATGTAATATTTTTAATATACAATTTTTAATTATTAACATCTGAATAATGAAAATAAGTCATTTTTAAATTTAATAGACTTTGTGATATTTCTGTTACATTTGCTTTTATGGTTCATTCTGTAAGTATTTTCGTTTGGGGAAACTAACTTAAACACTTCACTATATATATATATATATATATATA
>JABUQX010054079.1:27500-30000 GCA_015478945.1 Trachelipus rathkii | reverse complement strand
TAATATTTGGGAAAGCTCTTACTGTAAAGCAATTGATGAGACTTTGGAGGAGCTTGAGATGGATCAAGATATTGAATCCTCCTCAAAAACCTCAAATCTTTTGAAATCTGTAATCGTGAGTAAATTGATTATAAGTTTAAGTATAATTTCATCTTTATTCGTCTTCACTTTTCCATTAAGTACTACTATATGGGTATTGCAATCTCCATCATTAGTGACAACAACTGCTGTTAATCATATTGAAAATGTGGGGCTTGATTTGAAAGATTTTGGCGAAAATATCGATAAAAAATCGTCAAACAATTTTTGATATTTGCAACAAAACTTCTGCTTTCTGTTAATTAATTAATTAATTAATGAAGAAATGAAAATGCCTCGAGTCAAAATCAATGTTAATAGAAAAGAAAACAAAGAAATTGGAATCCGTTTTCTTGATGATTTTTCAAACCAGTTAGAGATCAAGTCCTTGAGCCATAGATCCGTACTTAACCAACTTTTATAAAATGATTCAATCGTTTTCTATTAACAAAATTGAAAATTTTATAAATAAATTTAATCAATACAGTCACAATTTGGATCGATACGGATTCTACCATCTATCTTACTCGCATCGTCCACTCCAGAAACGTTATTTCTCTACTCTGAAAGTCATAAAACAAAGTTTCTCAATTACACAAAGGTAGAAAGACTAACAGAACTGGTTCTAATGAGTGTTCATCATAGCTATACACAATGCAAATGGAGGAAATTATAAATAATTTTGCTGTTAAGAGAGCATAAAGTATTATATATATATATATATATATATATATATAATAATATAATTTAAACATATTTATATATATATATATATATATATATATATATATATATATATATATATATATATAACATACGTCGTTTTAATATTTTGAAATTTCTATTAATCAGATTATTTTATTCAAGTAAGGATGTAAGGATGCAAGGATATATATATATATATATATATATATATATATATATATATATATATATATATATATATATATATATATATATATTTATATATATATATATATATATATATATATATAAATATATATATATATATATATATATATATATATATATATATATATATATATATATATATATATATATATATATATATATATATATATATATATATATATATCCAACCCCACTTTCATTCCCCAAACTACCATCATGGCTTTAAAAAATCCCAAGCCACCTCAACAGCTTCTAACAAACATCAAAGAAAACACCATAAACGGATTAAACAAAACACCATCCCATAAAACAATAGTACTGGCTATCGACATTAGCAAGGCCTTCGACACAGTATCCAGACACATACTCATTCAGAAAATCCTAAACTCACCATTTTCTAACAATTACAAAAAATGGCTATCTAATTTCATATCTGGACCCACAGGTGTCCAGCAAACATCAAATCTCAAAAACCGTAAAATTAAGAAACGGAATACCTCAAGGAGCCATTCTGTCTCCATTCCTATTTAATCTCTTTACAGCTAACATCCCTACCCCCTAACCTCCCAATTCAAAACTTATAACCTATGCAGATGACATAACCATAACAATATCAGGCCCCTCAGTACAGTACCCATCGCTGCAAATCATACTCAGACTAAATCGTCTAGAAGCTAAGTTGTATTTCAAGAGAATGTCAGCCTCTGCCGAGAAATCATATATATAACCTTGATCACCACTGACAAACACCAAAATTCATCACACCCGCAAGTAACTTTAAATAACTCCATCATCCCCCATATACAAAATATTCGGTAAAACTTTCGACACCCACTTCACCTTCACTCCCCACATTCCAAACATCATAAACACAGCAAACAGAAAAGCAAATGTCCTATTAACTCTATCTCAACACAGTTTCAGCAATGAAACAACCACACTGACAACTACATTCAAACAATTCTCAAGAACTACAACCAACTGTGGATCAACAGTCCGGTACCCTCAAACCTCATCCACCAATAGAATGAAAATGAAAAGAATACAAAATACTGCCCTTCGAACAATCACAAGTTGCCTAAAAACAACTCTAATCCAGCATATACACGGGGAAACAAAAATTCTCCCTATTCAGGATCATTTGGACATGAAAGGAACATAATTTTATGCCAAGGCTCTGGACCCGACAGACATAAATTCCGACTCCAAGACGCTACCTTTCCACTCTGTCGCAGATTCCTAATAAAAGCTGAAACAGTTGATCACATCCTTCTAAGGTGACCTCACTCACTCCCTTCAGAACACTCTATCAGATTTCTTCCCTGATAGATATGTGGCTCCGGCCGGTGGAAGTTGCTGGGTTTCTGGAGATGACATGGACCCCAAAATAAGGGGGGGCCCAGGCAATATATATATATATAGTATATACTACATATATACTATAATATATATACATACATATTATTACATTTAATATATATATATATATAATATATAAATATATATATAT
>JABUQX010054079.1:5000-22500 GCA_015478945.1 Trachelipus rathkii | reverse complement strand
TTCTGTCTCCAAATGGCGAGAGAGACTTTCTGTCTCCAAATGTCGAGAGAGACTTTCTGTCTCCAAATGTCGAGATAGACGGAATGTCGTTCGTTCCTTGCTTTACAGATACAACATATTATAGATAACTCTTATAAGCCATAAGTCAGAAACATTAGAAAATAACTCTTATTTATTGATTAAATAAGGCATATTTTTGCATTGGTCTGGTTTGTGATTCTTAAGAATTATCTTATTATTCTGTTTATATGTGTAAGTAAAACATGTATTCTCTCTCTCTTTATTATATATATATATATATATATATATATATATATATATATATATATATATATATAAATGTAATATATATATATATATATATATATTATATATATATATATATATTACAGGTTAATGAACACCGTGATTAGGAACAGGAAACATTTCTTTTATTAAGCATTTCATTTCGGCAATTTAATTTTAATATTGAAATAGTTCACAATTCACGGGCATTGCCCTATTAAAGGAGGGAACTTCTTTATAATTGCCTTCCTACGATCCAGACCGCGAACCCTGTCCCTATTTCTCACTACTCAGTCGGGCTACTCTGTAATTTCGATATAAAAAAATAGTTGCGAAAATGATCCAGTAATTTCTTTTCAAAAGCAGAGAAAAAAAATTATCATTTTTTTTATAAAAATTTAATTTAATATTTTCAACCAAATAGAAAAATATTCTTGTAAGTTTTTGTTTTTTTTTAAAGTTCGTAACTGACGGCATTTTCCTATTCTTTGGAGGGGAACTATTCTATTAACTATTCTATTATTCTATTCTATTATTAACTATTCTATTAACAGCTTTATGGCTCGCGAAGCAGTCGCTTTACTCTTGTATCATGATGCGGATGTTATGAAATAAGACAAAAGTAATGAATGTTCTCTGCAGGGCTGCGGGGCTAGGTTATTTGGCCTGCTCCGACTCCGAATCTCTCTCCATCATTTTAGAATACCTCGTACAGGCTCCGTCTCCGTCTCCGTCTTCATCTCCGCAAATTATAAATTACACTTCTGCTTGCGGTCCGCCTCCAGACTTATTTATTGCATTGGTAAAAACTTTTTTGTTAATCCAACTCTAGCTCCACCCAATTGTCTTCGGTATTACCAAAACCTTGCTACTCCAGCTCCCGACTCTGGCTCCGCAACCCTGGTTGTCCCCCATCGCCATTTCCTTTAGGGGGGGAAGGGGTAAGTAGTATAGAGGGCTATACCAGCAGATGCAGATTTCAAGAGTAAAACCGGCAGATGTAGATTCCAGGAACCTGGAATCTGGAAATCTGGAATGCTGGTATTATTTATATTATTTTTCTGGTATATATTTTTTACCGTAGATTTTTATTTCGGAGTCGGAGCCGGAACCGGAGCCGGAGCTTGAGCCGGAGCCGGAGCCGGAGCCTTCGATTGCATATTTTTGCCCGCTGAGTCAGATTTTGACGCTTGAGGTGTCCATCTATGGGTTTTTTGGGTCGGGGAATCCGTTTTTGAGGTAAGTGAGTGCGTTTGGAAACAGAAAATTTAGTTAATTGCCGACGATGACTTGAATTCGAAGGTCGTCAGATTTTGAACGCTTGAGGTGTCCATCTATGGGTTTTTTGGGTCAGGAAAGCCGTTTATGAGGTATGTGAGGCGTTTGGGAACAAGGAAATCAAGTCAAGTCGACATGACTTGATTGGAATTTCGTAAGGTCGTCAGATTTTAACGCTTGAGGTGTCCATCTATGGGTGTTTTTGGGTCAGGGAAGCCGTTTATGAGGTACGTTATGCGTTCGGAGCAGGAAATTTAAGTTAATTGCCGACATGACTTGGAATTTCGTAAGGTCGTCAGATTTTGACGTTTGAGGTGTTAAGTTATGGGTTTCTTAAGTCGGGGAATTCGAATCTGAGATCGTTGAGTCTATTGAAACAGGGGATCCAGGTCAAAGGCATACATGCTTTTGACTTTCTCTGAAATTACTAAGTTTTACACTTTTGAATGGTCAAATTAAGGGTTCCTAAGGGTGGTGAGACCAATTTTGAGGTCAGGTTGGCCAATATTTGAGGTTAAGAAGGGCTAGGAATAAGTCTTATAACCCACACTTTTCTTCACCACTCAATTTAGATGAGTTCTAGTTGACTTGTCTTCTTCAAACTAGGCTCCCCATATAAGGGTGACGTAACCTCATTGTAGACGAGGTTACGTACCCGTGCTCACCCCAGAGGGTGAGCCTCCCCCTAAAAAATCAAATGTTCGTAGAAGGTTGAAATTTGGAGAAAGGATTCAGAGTCGGATTTTTGGAAAGAATAGGGGTTTGGAATCAGAGGAATTGACAACGACACCGGTGCTGGAGCCGGTGCGATGCCTAGTTAGTAAACATTCGTTTAATAATACAATATTATTACTATTCACATACCTGATACTGTTCTATCATGTACATATCGTCAATTTCAATGCATCTTGCAAAGATAACCCGTCTTTCTAAATGTTCAAGACTGGCATTTATATTTTCAAATCTCATTTTCTTTTTATAATCGTCAACTTTTTTTTTTTTTATAACAATAAAACATTAAACTATTGCTTCAAATTTTATGTTTTTATTTATTTTTTTTTTTATTTTTTTTTTTTTTTTTTTTTTTTTTTTTTTTTTTTTTTTTTTTTTTATTTTTTTTTTTCTAACTATTTTTTTTTTTTTACATTTTTACTTTGTGTTTATTTTTTTTTTTATTTTTTTATTTTTACATATTTTATTTTTTGAAGTATCAGTATTTTATTCAATTAGATGCTTTTAACATTTTGTTTTACTAAAAATTTATTCTTTTTATGTTTATACGTAAAAAATTTGCAATTTGCTACCTTTAAAGCAGATAAATCAGTAAAACAGTAAATCAAACTAACCCTCCAATTGTCCACGATACCACATCCATGCATCTACTACCTATTATCTATTGATCTAATGGATCTATTGATTCAAGTCATTAGTTTTGTATAACATAACACAAAAACTTTTATTTATTTGTCTTGTTTCTTTATACTTTTCGTTTTTACTAAAAATTTTCCTTTTCATGTTTATAACTAAAAAATGCGTTTTTACATACCTTAAAGCAGGTAAATCAGTAAAATCAGTAAATCAAACTGTAACCCATCCATCCTCCTGCCCTTCCATGATCTATTGATCTATTGGACTCAAGTCATATTTTGTATAACATAACACAAAAACTTTTATTTATTTTGTTTCTTTCTTTAAACTTTTCGTTTTACTTAAAATTTATTCTTTTCATGTTAAACTTAAAAAAATTTGCATATTTACATAGCTTAAAGCAGTATCAGTAAATCAGTAAATCAACTGCCCATCCATACCCTCATACCCATCCATGATCTATTGATCTATTGATCTATTATCTATTGATCTATTGATCAAGTCATATTTTGTATAACAACACAAAAACTTTTATTTATTTTGGTTTGTTTCTTTAAACATTATGTTTTTACTATAAAAATTTATTTATTTTGTTTAATTTGTTTTAAATATTTTGTTTTTACTAAAAAAATTATTCTTTTCATGTTTATAACTTAAAAAAATTTGCATATTTACATACCTTAAAGCAGTAAATCAGTAAATCAGTAAATTCAAACCTAACCATTCATCCTCCTGCCCTTCTGTTCATCTATTGATCTTATTGATCTAATTGATCTTATTGATCTATTGACTCAAGTCAAATTTTTTATAACAAAACACAAAACTTTTATTTATTTTTGTTTTGTTTCTTTAAACTTTTCGTTTTTACTAAAAAAATTATTCTTTTTATGCTTATAACTTAAATTTTTTTTGTATATTTACATACCTTAAAGCAGTAAATCAGTAAATCAGTAAATCAAACTGCAAGCTCCATACCTGCATATGATCTATTGATCTATGTATCTATTGATCTATTGATCTATTGATCTATTGATTCAAGTCATATTTTGTATAACATAACACAAAAACTTTTATTTATTTTGGTTTGTTTCTTTAAACATTATGTTTTTACTATAAAAATTTATTTATTTTGTTTAATTTGTTTTTAAATATTTCTGTTTTTTACTAAAAAAAAAAATTATTCTTTTCATGTTTATAACTTTAAAAAATTAGCATATTTACATACCTTAAAAGCAGTAAATCAGTAAATCATAAATCAACTGCCCTTCAATACCCTCATACCCATCCTGGATCTATTGATTCTAATTGATGTAATTGATCTATTGATCTATTGATCTATTTGATTCAAGTAATATTTTGTATAACATAACACAAACTTTTATTTATTTTTGTTTCGTTTCTTTAAACTTTTCGTTTTACTAAAAAATTTATTCTTTCATGTTTATAACTTAAAAAAATTTGCATATTTAACATACTTAAAGCAGTAAATCAGTAAAACGTAATCAACTGATCCAGCTATCCCTCCTATCCTTCTGTGATCTATTGATCTATTGATCTATTGATCTACTGTTCTATTGTTCAAGTCATATTTTTATACCATAACACAAAACTTTTATTTATTTTTGTTTCGTTTCTTTTAAACCTTTTCGTTTTTACTAAAATTTATTCTTTTCATGTTTTATAACTTAAAAAAATTCTGCATATTTACATACCTTAAAGCAGTATCAGTAAATCGTAAATCAAACCTGTTTTCACAAGCTATCTCCTATTCCTCACACTGTGATCTATTGATCTAACATTGATCTATTGATCAACTGAATCTAATTGATTCAAGACAGTCATATTTTCGTATAACATCAATAACACAAACTTTCTATTTATGTTTGTTCTTGCTTCTCTTTAAACTTATGCTTTTACCTAATAAAATTTATTTATTTTTGCTTTTTGCTTTAAATATTTTGTTTTTAACTAAAAAATTTATTCTTTTCATGTTTATAACTTTTAAAAAAAATTTGCATACTTACATACCTTAAAGCAGTAAATCAGTAAATCAGTAAATCAAACTGCCCTCCATACCCTCATACCATCCATGATCTATTGATCTATTGATATATTGAGCTAGTTGGTCTATTGAATTCAAGTCATACTTTATATACTACCAAAAAACTTTTATTTATTTTGGTTTGTTTCTTTAAACATTATGTTTTTACTATAAAAATTTATTTATTTTGTTTAATTTGTTTTAAATATTTTGTTTTTACTAAAATTATTCTTTTTATGTATATAACTTAAAAAATTAGCGCATATTACATACCTTAAAGCAGTAAATCAGTAAATAGTAAATCAAACCACTCCAAACCCTCATACCCTTCTGTGATTTATTGATCTATTGATCTATTGATCTACTTGTCTATTGGTCTCTTGATTATCATAGTCATATTTTTCGTATAACATACACAAAACTTTTATTTATTTTGTTTGTTTCTTTAAACATTTTGTGTTTTTACTATAAAAATTATTTATTTTGTTTAATTTGTTTTAAATATTTTGTTTTTTTACTAAAATTTATTCTTTTTATGTTTATAACTTAAAAAATTTACCATTTTTACATACCTTAAAGCCGTAAATCATAAATCAGTAATCAAACTGCCCTCCATACCTCATACCCTACTGTGATCTAATTGATCTTATTGATCTATTGAATCTATTGATCCATTGATTCAAGTCATATTTTGTATAACATAACACAAAAACTTTTATTTATTTTGTTTTGATTTTCTTTAAACTTTTCGTTTTTACTAAAAAATTTATTTATTTATGCTTATTCTGTTTAAAATATTTTGTTTTAATTAAAATTTCTTTCTTTTTATGTTTATAACTTAAAAAATTTACATTTTTAACATTGCCTTAGTAAAACACACACCACAACACCACACTCCCCCAGTAATCAGTAAATCAGTAATCAAACTGTATCTAGCTAGCTCATACCCTATCATGAATCTATTGATTCTATTGATCTTATTGATCTATTGATCTATTGACTCAAGTATCTTTTTGTATAACATAGAATAAAAATAAATTCTTTGCTGAGGCTGTTGTTGTTGCTGTTGTTGTTGTTGTTGTTGTTGTTGTTGTTGTTGTTGTTGTTGTTGTTGTTGTTGTTGCTGTTAAATATATCATACGTTCAAGTTAAATGAAATATACAACACTTTTTTCAAACATATCTCTAAAATATTAATGTTAATTTTACATTAACATTGTAATATTGAAAACTAAACAAAAAATACATATCATCCTAGCCCAACTGACATACAGCACTCGTTAACAAGGTAACTAAAATTAAAATTTTCAACTTATCAGCAGAAGATGGCATAGCAATCTCAATCTTTACTATACACACAAAAGCTCATTATTATTATTCAGTATCAATTATTATTAATTTTATTATTTTAATTATTAATTTAATAATTTATTAATATTAATTAATATTATTATTATATTATATCAACTAATATTTTATATATATTCATCCCTACACACACACACACACACACACACACAACACAACACACACACACACACACACACACACACACAATAAATATAGACACTTTACTTAATAACAGCCATACAATCATCGTACTACCTTACTGATCATATGGCTGTTATTAAGTAAAGTGTCTATATTTTTTGTGTGTGTGTGTGTGTGTGTGTGTGTGTGTGTGTGTGTGTGTGTGTGTGTGTGTGTGTGTGTGTGTGTGTGTTAGGGTTTGTTATGTTCATATATTAGTTGATATAATATAATAATAATATTTCAAATTATCAAATAAAATATGTAATATTCAATAAAAAAAATTTCAAATAATTAAATAAAAATTTAATATATATAAAAAATAATAATATAACTAATAATAATATTTTGAGCGTTTGTGTGTATATTAAAGATTGAGATTGCTATGCCATCTTCTGCTGATAAGTGAAAATTTTTAATTTTTAGTTTATCTTGTTAACGAGTGCTGTATGTCAGTTTGGGCTAGGATGATATGTATTTTTTGTTTAGTTTTTTAACATTAAATGTTAATGTAAAATTAACATATTTTTTTAAAGGTTTTTTTTAACAAGTGGTTTAAATTTTTCATTTAACTTGAACGTATGATATATTTAACACAACAACAACAAGCAACAACAAAACAACAACAACAACAAACAAACAACAACAACAACACAGCCTCAGCAAAGAATTTATTTTTATTCTATGTTATACAAAAAGATACTTGCGTCAATAGATCAATAGATCAAAAGATCAATAGATCAATAGATTCATGATAGGGTATGAGGGTAGCTAGATACAGTTTGATTTACTGATTTACGATTTACTGGTTTTAAGGCATGTAAAAATGTAAATTTTAAAAGTTTTATAAACATAAAAAGAAAGAAATTTTAATTAAAACAAATATTTTAAACAGAATAAGCATAAATAAATAATTTTTTTAGTAAAACACGAAAAGTTTAAAGAAAATCAAAACAATAAATAAAGTTTTTGTGTTATGTTATACAAATATGACTTGAATCAAATGGATCAATAGATACAATAGATTTTAACATAGATCAATAGTCACAGAAGAGGTATGACGGTGGAGGGCAGTTTGATTACCTGATTTACTGATTTACTGCTTTAAGGTATGTTAAAATGCAAATTTTTTAAGTTATAAACATAAAAAGAATAATTTTTTAGTAAAAACAAAATATTTAAAACAAATTAAACAAAATAAATAAATTTTTATGTAAAAACATAATGTTTTAAAAAAACAACCAAAAAATAAATAAAAGTTTTTGTTGCTATGTTATACAAAATATGACTTTGAATCAATAGAACATAGACAATGATCATAGTGAATGATCATATAATCACAAGAAGGGTATGAGGGTATGGAGGTGCAGTTTGATTTACTGATTTTACTGATTTACTGCTTTAAGGTATTTAATGTTAATTTTTTTTAACAGTATAAACATGAAAAGAATAATTTTTAGTAAAAACAAATATTTAAAACAAATTAAACAAAATAAATAAATTTTTATAGTAAAAACATAGTTTAAAGAAACAAAACAAAATAAATAAAAGTTTTTGTGTTAGGTTATACAAAATATGATTTAATCATAGAAACAATAGCTCATAGATCAATAGATCAATAGATCATGGATGGGTATGGGGTATGGAGGAAGTTACTGCTTTAACTTTCTGATTTACTGCTTTAAGGTATGTAAGTATGCAAATTTTTTTAAGTTATAAACAGAAAAAGAATAAATTTTTTAGTAAAAACAAAATATTTTAAAAAGCAAATTAAACAAAATAAATAAATTTTTTATAGTAAAAGCATAATGTTTAAAGAAACAAAACAAAATAAATAAAAGTTTTTGTGTTATGTTATACAAAATATGACTTGAATCAATAGATCAGTAGATCAATAGATCAATAGATCAATAGATCACAGAAGGATAGGAGGGTGGGCAGTTTTGTTTACTGATTTACTGATTTACTGCTTTAAGGTATGTAAATATGCAAATTTTTTTAAGTTATAAACATGAAAAGAATAAATTTTTAGTAAAAAACGAAAAGTTTAAAGAAACGAAACAAAATAATAAAAGTTTTGTGTATGTTTTATAACTAAAATTGTTATACAAAATATGACTTGAATCAGTAGATCAATAGATCAATAGACTCACAGAAGGATAGGAGGGATAGCTGGATAAGTTTGATTTACTGTTTTACTGAATTTACTGCTTTAAGGTATTAAATATGCAAATTATTTTAAGTTATAAACATGAAAAGAATAAATTTTTAGTAAAAAACGAAAAGTTTAAAGAAACGAAACAAAAATAAATAAAAGTTTTGTGTTATGTTATACAAAATATTACTTGAATCAATAGATCAATAGATCAATAGATCATAGATTATAGATCAAATAGATCATGGATGGGTATGAGGGTATGTGGTGGTGGGAAGGGCAGTTTGATTTACTGATTTACTGATTTACTGCTTTAAGGTATGTAAATATGCTAATTTTTTAAGTTATAAACATGAAAAGAATAATTTTTTTTTTAGTAAAAACAGAATATTTAAAACAAATTAAACAAAATAAATAAATTTTTATAGCAAAAACATAATGTTTAAAGAAACAAACCAAAATAAATAAAAGTTTTGTGTTATGTTATACAAAATATGACTTGAATCAATAGACCAATGGATCAATAGGATCAATAGATCAATAGATCATGGTGGGTATGAGGTATGGAGTCAGTTTGATTTACTGATTTACTGATTTACTGCTTTAAGGTATGTAAATATGCAAATTTTTTTAAGTTATAAACATGAAAAGAATAAATTTTTTAGTAAAAAACGAAAAGTTAAAAGAAACGAAACAAAAATAAATAAAAAGTTTTTGTGTTATGTTATACAAAATATGACTTGTGTCAATAGATCAATAGATCATGGAAGGGCAGGAAAGGATTGGATGGTTTCAGTTTTTGAATATACTGATTACTGTTTACTGCTTTAAGGTATGTAAATATGCAAATTTTTTTTTTTAGTTATAAACATGAAAAGAATAATTTTTTAGTAAAAACAAAATATTTAAAACAAATTAAACAAAATAAATAAGTTTTTTATAAACAAAAAGTTTTAAGTTTAAAAACAAACCAAAATAATTTTAAAAGTTTTTGTGTTATGTTATACAAAAATATGACTTGAATCAATAGATAATGATCAATAGATCAATAGATCAATAGATCATAGAAGGGTATGAGGGTATGGAGGGCAGTTTGATTTACTGATTTACTGATTTACTGCATTAAGGTATGTAAAAATGTAAATTTTTTAAGTTATAAACATAAAAAGAATAATTTTTTTAGTAAAAACAAAATATTTAAAGAAACAAAACAAAAATAAATAAAAAGTTTTGTGCTATGTTATACAAAATATGACTTGAATCAATAGATCAATAGATCACAGAAGGGTATGAGGGTATGGAAGGCAGTTTGATTTCTGATTTACTGATTTACTGATTTTACTGCATTTAAGGTATGTAAATATGCAAAATTTTTTAAGTTATAAACAGTGAAAAGAATAAATTTTTAGTAAAAACGAAAGTTTAAAGAAATGAAACAAAAATAATAAAAGTTTTTGTTGTTATACAAAATATGCTTGAGTCAATAGACCCAATAGATCCTGGAAGGGCAGGAGGATGGATGGTTACAGTTTGATTTACTGATTTATTGATTTACTGCTTTAAGGTATGTAAATATGCTAATTTTTTTAAGTTATAAACATGAAAAGAATAATTTTTTTTTTAGTAAAAACAAAATATTTAAAACAAATTAAACAAAATAAATAAATTTTTATAGTAAAAAACATAATGTTTAAAGAAAAACAAATAAATTAAAAGTTTTTGTGTTTGTCTATAACAAAATATGACTTGAATGCAATAGACAATAGATCATAAGATCAATAGATGCAATAGATCATGGATGGGTATGAGGGTAATGGAGGCAGTTTGATTTAGCTGATTTATACTGATTTAGCTGCTTTACAGGTATGTAAATAGCAAATTTTTTTAAGTTATAAACATAAAAGGAATAAATTTTTTAGTAAAAACGAAAAGTTTAAAGAAACAAAACAAAAATAAATAAAAGTTTTGTGTTATGTTATACAAAATATGATTTGTGTCAATAGATCAATAGATATGGAAGGGCAGGTGGATGGATGGTTATGGAAGGCAGTTTGATTTACTGATTTACTGATTTACTGCTTTAAGGTATGTAAAAATGTAAATTTTTTAAGTTATAAACATAAAAAGAATAATTTTTTTAGTAAAAACAAAATATTTAAAGAAACAAAACAAAAATAAATAAAAAGTTTTGTGTTATGTTATACAAATATGACTTGAATCAATAGATCAATAGATCAATAGATCAATAGATCAATAGATCACAGAAGGGTATGAGGTTATGGAAGGCAGTTTGATTTACTGATTTACTGATTTACTGCTTTAAGGTATGTAAAAATGTAAATTTTTAAAGTTATAAACATAAAAAGAATAAATTTTTTTAGTAAAAACAAAATATTTAAAGCAAAATAAACAAAATAAATAAATTTTTATAGTAAAAGCATAATGTTTAAAGAAACAAAACAAAATAAATAAAAGTTTTTGTGTTATGTTATACAAAATATGACTTGAATCATTAGACCAATAGATCATGGAAGGGCAGGAGGATGGATGGTTACAATTTGATATACTGATTTACTGATTTACTGCTTTAAGATATGTAAATATGCAAATTTTTTTAAGTTATAAACATGAAAAGAATAATTTTTTAGTAAAAACAAAATATTTAAAAGTTTTTGTGTTATGTTATACAAAATATGACTTGAATCAATAGATCAATAGATCAATAGATCAATAGATCATAGGAATGGTATGAGGGTATGGAGGGCAATAATTGATTACTGATTTACTGATTTACTGCTTTAAGGTATGTAAATATGCAAATTTTTTTTAAGTTATAAACATGAAAAGAATAAATTTTTTAGTAAAAAACGAAAAGTTTAAAGAAACGAAACAAAAATAAATAAAAGTATTTGTGTTATGTTATACAAAATATGACTTGAGTCAATAGATCAATAGATCATGAAAGGGTAGGAAAAGGGTATGGATAACAGTTTGATTTACTGATTTACTGATTTACTGCTTTAAGGTATGTAAAAATGCAAAATTTTTAAGTTATAAACATAAAAGGAATAAATTTTTTAGCAAAAACGAAAAGTATAAAGAAACAAAACAAAATAAATAAAAGTTTTTGTGTTATGTTATACAAAATATGACTTGAATCAATAGATCAATAGATCAATAGATCAATAGATCAGTAGATCATGGATGGGTATGTGGACATGGAGGGTGGTTTGATTTACTGTTTTACTGATTTACTGCTTTAAGGTATGTAAAAAGGCAAATTTTTACGTTATAAACAAGAAAAGAATAAATTTTTTAGTAAAAACAAAATGTTTAAAAGCAAATAAAACAAAAATAAATAAATAAAACAAATAAAAATATGTAAAAAAAAAAAAAAAAAAAAAAAAAAAAAAAAAAAAAAAAAAAAAAAAAAAAAAAAAAATTAAAATAAAAATAAATATAAAAAAAAAAAAAAAAAAAATTAATTAACAAAGTAAAAATGTAATAAAAATAAAATAGCAATCAATATTTGAATGTTTCAGTTTAAGAGGAAAAAAATTATCTAGTTGACGTTTATAAAAAGAAAATGAGATTTGAAAATATAAATGTCAGTCTTGAACATTTAGAAAGACGGGTTATCTTTGCAAGATGCATTGAAATTGACGATATGTACATGATAGAACAGGATCAGGTATGTGAATAGTAATAATATTGTAATATTAAACGAATGTTTACTAACTAGGCACCGCACCGACTCCAGCACCGGTGTCGTTGTCAATTCCTCTGATTCCTAACCCCGATTCTTTCCAGAAACCCGACTCTGAATCCTTTCTCAAAATTTCAACCTTCTACGAACATTCGATTTTTTAGGGGGAGGCTCACCCTCTGGGGTGAGCACGGGTATGTAACCTCGTCTACAAATGAGGTTACGTCACCCTTATATGGGGAGCCTAGTTTGAAGAAGACAAGTCAACTAGAACTCATCTAAATTGAGTGGTGAAGAAAAGTGTGGGTTATAAGACTTATTCCTAGCCCTTCTTAACCTCAAATATTGGCCAACCTGACCTCAAAATTGGTCTCACCACCCTTAGGAACCCTTAATTTGACCATTCAAAAGTGTAAAACTTAGTAATTTCAGAGAAAGTCAAAGGCATGTCGGCCTTTGACCTGGATTCCCTGTTTCAATAGACTCAACGATCTCAGAATCGACTTCCCCGACTTAAGAAACCCATAACGTAACACCTCAATACGTCAAATTGACGACCTTACGAAATTCAAGTCATGTCGGCATTTCACTTAAATTTCCTGCTCAAACGCTAACGTACCTCATAAACGGTTTCCTGACCTCAAAAAACCCATAGATGGGACACTCAAGTGTCCTACTCTAAACGACCTTACGAATTTCCAATATCAAGTCATGTCGGCATTTGACTTGAATTTCCTGTTCCCTACGCCTCACATACCTCATAAACGGCTTCCTGACGCCAAAAAAACCCATAGATGACACCTCAAGGCTTCAAATCTGACCGACCTTAACGCATTCCAACCAGTCAATGTCGGCATTGACTTGAATTCCCTGTTCCAAACGCCTCATATCTCATAAACGGATTCCCCGACCCAAAAAACCCATAGATGGCACCCTCAAGCACAAAATCGGACGACCATTACGAATTTCCAATCATGTGGCTATTGACTTGGGTTTGACCGGTTCAGAAACGTCAGAAACGCATCACGACCTCCGAAAACCCCCATTTGACGCTTAAAGCGTTAAAAAACGCTTGAACTCTCGAAAAACGCGGTAAAAAACGCGTCATCGAAGCTCCGGCTCCGGCTTCCGGCTTCAACTCCGGCTCCGGAATAAAAATCTACGGTTAAAAATATGTACAATCGGACCTGGAAAAAAGTGCCAATATCGCTAAATATACCATATAGAACTAGGTAGCCAGATTTAGCCGTAAATCTGGCACCTGTCGTTTCCGCCCTCCTTACTACTACTACTAATAATAATAATAATAATAATAATAATAATAATAATAATAATAATAATAATAATAATAATAATAATAATAATAATAATAATAATAATAATAATAATAATAATAATAATTAATAATAATAATCAGATAATCAGAATAATAATAATAATATAACAATATAATTAAGAATAAGAATAACACATATGACAATAATTACTAAATGGATTAGTAATAATCCTAATAATAATAGATGATGCCAATGGTAATTGGAAATAACTGAATTAGGTCCCGAAAACGGATATGCAAGAAATAGTGATCACTAACAGTAAAGTGGATGTGATTTAAGGGAAAAAGATAAAAGTGGATAAGAGGTGTAGTAGAAGGAAGGTAGAGCAAGTAAATGGCCGAGTGGTATTAAAATCAGGGATGGCACGAAAAAAATCAAATTAAAAAAATCAATTGAGTTTTTTACTTGATTTTTTTATAAATAAATCATGATTTTTTTGATTTTATTGATTTTTTGATTTTTTTGATTTTTATATTTTTTTTATTATTTTTTTTTTTTTTTTGTTTTTTTAAGTGATTTAACTTCAATAGAAATAAAAAATTAAAATAAAACTATATATTATGAAGTTTTTAATATATATTTTTTTCAACAAACTATTGGCATTGTAACCCGTAAGTCTGTAACATTCTTTAGTGCTGCTGTTTCATTGTTTCCATTGTAAGATTTTGAACCCAGAGCTAGGGCCTAGGGTTAAAATTGAAAATTAATGCCAGATGCAGACTAATTATATATATTGTTTTTGTATAATGTCGTATAATAGATATGTTAGGCCAGTATTTGAATATTTACAATTTTAGCACCCTTATTAAAAAAGACATAGGTATGCTGAAGAGGGCGCAACGTAAAGCAACGAGGAGGTAGATTTTTTGGCTTTGAGGATAAGAATAGGCGTGAAGTTGTCTAGATAGGCCATGCGGCTTCTTAAATATTAATTCTTATTTATTATTTATTATGGTTGATGGGACATTCTAGAGGGGCCAATGCAGCTTCTAAATTATTAATGGTTAGTGTTTTGACTGGGACAGTCTAAAAAGACCATGCGGCTTCTCAAGTATTATTCTTATTTTATTAATGAGTTGACTGGGGACATTCTAGAGGGGTCAATGCGGCTTCTTAATATATTTTTAATTATTAATTAATTATTGGTTGATGGACAGTCTATATAGGCCCATGCGGCTTCTTAAGTATTATTCTTATTTATTATTTGATATTTATTATGAGTTGACTGGAACATTCTAGAGGGGCCAATGCGGCTTCTTAATTATTAATTTCATGGGGTTGACTGGGAAAGTCTAAACTTTTGAATGCGGCTTCTCAAGAATTATTCTTATTTATTTTGAGTTGACTGGGATATTTTAGAGTGGTCAATGCGGCTTCTTAGTTATTATTTTTAATTATTAATTATATATATTCTTATTGGTTGACTGGGAAGTCTAGATAGGCTTATGCTGCTTCTTAAGTATTATTCTATTTATTATTTATTATGGGTTGAGTGGACATTCTGAGGGGCCAATGTGGCTTCTTAATTATTAATTTTTATGTTGACTGGGACAGTCTGAAAAGGACATACGGCTTCTTGTATTATTTTATTATTATGGGTTGACTGGGACATTCTAGAGAGGTTAATGCAGCTTCTTATTATTATTCAGAATAATAATTAGGAAGCTTAATTGTTGTCTCTAGAATGTCCTGATTAACGGATAATAATCGGCATATATACAAAAAGCGTTTGGATCTTTTTTAAGACTGTCCAGTCAACAATAAAAATTAATATTAAGAGCGCATTGGGCTCTCTAGAATATCCAGTAACACATAATAAATAATAAATAAGAATAATACTTAATAAGCCGTATGGGCCTATCAAAACTGTCCGTATATATATATATTATAATTAAAATTATAATAAGTACATGATCCCTCTAAAATGTCAGTCAACTCATTATATAATAAGAATAATGCTTAAGAAGCCGCATGTCTTTTTAGACTGTCCCAGTCGACAATAAAAATTATTAATTGAGAAGCCGCATTGGCCCCTCTAGAAGTGTCCGGTCAAACATAAAAATTAAGAATTAAGGAAATAATTTTTAATAATAATTAATGTAATTAATGAATAGCATTTATAATTAAGAAGCCAATGGGCCACTACCTGGTCCAGTCAACAACAATAATTAATAATTAGAATAATAATTAAAAAAGTCGGCATTGGCCCTCATAAAATGTCCGCAGTCATCACATAATATTAATAAATAAAGATAAAATTAGAAGCCGCATGGCTATCTTGACTGGTCCCATCAACCCATAATAGTTAATAATAAGAATAATTTATTCTTAATATTAATTATGGGTTGACTGGGACAGTCTAGATAGGCCTGCCCGGCTATCGATTTTCGCTTATTTATTAATGTTTTGTTGTGTGACTGGGACAGTCTAGTAGGCAGATGTGGCTTCTTAATTATAAATACTAATTCATTAATAATTAATTATTATTAAAAATTATTTCTTAATTCTAAATTTTTATGGGTTTACTGGGCATTCTAGAGGGGACAGTGCGGCTTCTCAATTATTATTCTTATTGGTTGACTGGGAAAGCTCTAAAAAAGGACCATGCGGCGGCTTAAAGTATTATTGTTATTTATTTTGAGTTGACTGGGAGAATTTTAGTGGGATTAATGTAATGCGGCTTCTTGAATTATTATTTTTAATTTATTAATTATTATTGGTATGATTGGGAGTCTAGATAGGTCCATGCTGCTTCTTAAGTATTAATTTTTTTTATTATTTATTATGGGTTGACTGTGACATTCTAGAGAGGCGCTAATGCGGCTTCTTAATTATTATTTTTTTGGGTTGACTGGGAAAGTCTAAAAGGGATGCTGCTTCTTAAGTATATTCTTATTTATTATGAGTTGATGGGACATTCTAGAGGGGTAATGCGGCTTCTTAATTATTATTTTTAATTATTAATTATTATTGGTTTGACTGGGAGTCTAGATAGGCCAATACGTCTTCTTAATTATTATTTCTTATTTATTTATTTTTTTATGGGTTTGACTGGGACTGTCTAGAGTGGTCAATGCTAGTTTTATTGTTAATTTTTATTGGTTGACATGGACAGTCTAAATATTACCAGCCATGCGGCTTCTTAAGTATTGTTTTTATATATTATGGTTAACTGGGACATTCTATGAGGGGTTTCAAAGCGACTTTTAATTTATTATTCTTAATTATTAATTTATTTGGGTTTTTGATGGGACAGTCTACGATTGGCCGCAATGCGGGCCTTTCTGAATTATTATTCTTATTTATTAATTATAATGGATTGAATGGCATTCTAGAGAGGCCAATGCGGCTTTTTAATTATTATTCTTAATTATTATTATTGTTGGTTGATAACTGGGACAGTTTAGGTAGGCCCATTGGTGGCTTTTTAATTATAATTTACTATTCATTAAATTACATTAATTAATTATTAAAATTATTCTTATTCTTATTTTTATGGGTTGAATGGGAAACTCTAGATTGGATTCTGCGTTTTCTTACTGTCTTTCTTTTATATATAATATATATATATATATATATATATATATATAGTATATATTATTAATATATATATAATATTATATATATATTATATATTAATATATATATCATATAATATATATACATATATATATTATTATATATATATATAATAATATATATATATATATATATATATGATATATATTATATATATTTTGTTTTTTTGTCACCTTTTTGAGCAGATCAAAAATCAAAAATCAAAATCAAAAGAATCGATT
>JABUQX010054078.1:5000-14326 GCA_015478945.1 Trachelipus rathkii | reverse complement strand
AATATAATAATAATGAATAAATCAATTAATAATAATAATAATAATAATAATAATAAATAATAATAAAGTAAAATTTATTTCGACAAGAACTCCGGATCTTTCTTTTAGCCCCTGAGGGCAAGATTAAAAGGTAATCAAGCGCGAAGTCGAAGCCTACCTTTTTTGACCACAATTCCTCCGATTTTAATCCCCTGGAGTTCGCGCTTCATTAGTTATAATTCAACCATGAAGCCGAAAAAAAGCATGCATGGGAATCATTTTATTCGTATTTTAAATATACTAAAATATATTTTGAGTTCTTTCAAAGGAAAATCCACTTTTAAAGATTAAATCTTCCTTAAGCCGTCAGGCCCTTCAAGAAATATATTTTGAGTTCTTTCAAAGGAAAATCCACTTTTAAACCTTATTTGATTTACTACCTGGAATGCCCTTCAAGCGAAGGCAGATAAGCTTCGGTCTCTCACGACCACGCTCAGCTGAAGGTGCTGCGAGGAGGAGATTCGAGTTCGATCTCCCTCCGAAATTTTATATATCACAAGTGCGGAACTAAAAGAGTGGGGGAAAGTAGGGGTAGAAAAACCCCTCTTTCCTCAATGACGATGCGAACGAAAGACGAAACGCGAAAGGTATACCAAGGCGCGAAACCGGTGGCGGATCCCGGCGGTGGCGGTGGCGGTGGCGGTGGCAGGAAAGCGGATCAGTGCAAAGGCGGCTGCGGGGCGAAAAACGGGCGCGCGCGGAAACGTAAGTGTGTGTGTGTGTGTGTGTGTGTGTGCGAGAGAGAAAGAACAGAGGGGGGTAGGGGCAATGATGATGTAGTCATGACAACAACCAAAGGGGGGTAGGGTGAATGGAACAGTTAAGAGAAAAGAAATAGCGGGTGGGGGTAAAGAGATGGAGGGATAGAGAAGGGGGAGGGGTAACGTGTAGGTGTGTGTGTGTGTGTGTGTGTGTGTGTGTGTGTGTGTGTGTGAATGTGTATGTGTATGTGTATGTGTATGCATCTGTGTGTAAACAACAACTCGTGTAATGTTGATGACTGCGTCATCAACATACACTCGTCTGTGTGCACCTACGGTGCACACATATGTAAATATATACATAAAGGAGAATGGGGAAAAGGGGGGAAGGGGTAATAATAATAATAATAATAATATATATATATATATATATAAATAACACTCATATACCTACATACAATATATACAATCACGTGTACGCGCGCTACGCGCGCGTAACATCATGTGTACGCACGCTACGCGTGCGTACACACGTGTAAGTATCTATATGACCGTATTTCATGTGCGCATAACTTACTCTATCTTGTACTGGTTACTACTCATGACCGGTAGTTTGGGAACCGCTGCCTTAAGTGATATGCTCCTGGTTGCCGGAAATATATTCCGCGTGATGGACTATTACCTTGAAAAATTATTGCTAGTTCCAAAAATTCTTGATGATCGTGACGAGGTTGATCCTCTTTAATTTTATTTTGGTCATACTGTAAGATCTCATTTACATCATCTTTTAATACTGTTCTAACTTCTGTATCTGCCTTCATTGTCAAATAATGTTCCCTTTTCCAAGTTTTTTGGAGTCTTTTTAATAAAGGAATATCTGGCCCTTTAGTGGGTGAAAGCTGTACTTTACTGAAAACTCTCTGCAATACAATTTCATAAATGTGCTGTCGACAAGCAAAAAATATGATATCACGGTTTAGTCTTTGTTCGAGAAAATAACATGCACCGTTCAGCCTCCCTGTATTACTGACAGTTGTGTCAAAAACAAAAACTTGAACAGTGTCTAGTAGTGACCATTCCAGTAGTGTATCATATACAGCTGATGAATGTTATCTCTTCACCTGTTTCTGATTAAAGCTCTGGAACTCCTAGAAGTTGTTCTACGTTGAAAGCTGTTGCTATCACTGGGTAATATCGGAAGCATTTTAGAACACCATTGAATATCTACATAATTTAATTTCGAATTATTAAATTTGCATCTAACATTTAATGTTGCTTGCTTATGAAATTCTTCTCTACCCCTTTTAATGGACGTGCGGTTAATGAGATATTCTCTTTGAGTTAAATTTTGAGCCTCAATGCAAGCTGTCAATACATGAAAAGCATCTCTATCGCTAACTTTACATTTATCTAGTGCTGCTGAGAGTATAGGTGTCAAGATTTCTTTCCTCTTTCCTAGCTCGTTTGGGTGAAACGTGAGTACTCTGAAACGACATCTTACTTTCTATTTCAGGGTATTCGTCGATATTTGACGTACCTGGATTGCTCGGTGAATGAATAGTTTCTGCTGTAGTTTCTATTTGGGTGTCCTGAGTTTCGTTATCCTCTGATGAGGATAACAAATAATTACATTCTGAAATATACATTTGAAACTACTATTTCTCGATATTATGACAGACAATAGCGTTGCGAAATATGATATGCTAGAAACATCAGGTTGACAGTAAGTGCAAATTATTAAAAAATGTAAATTTTTTAAAACTGAATTACATAACTTCACTAACCTGAATCTGTAGTGGTTAAAAGTTGCTTTCCTCTTCTTTCTAATTCCTTTGCTACTCGTTCAGCCTTCCGTACTTCAGCGGTTGTTACCTTCTTATCTATACCCAACATGCAACCAACACATGCTTTTTGTCACTGCATATGTAAAAACTTTCTATCTTCCTCTATTTTGATCATATCTATTGCATTTTCATGGCATATATCGAACAGATCATCTAGACTATTTTCAAATTTTTTTCTTTTTATCTATATCTCACTCTTTCTTTTTTTTTGTGCTTTTCTAGTCCACGATGATATTTGTTGATAACGTTCGGTCTATTATGCGTTGGTATACGTGCATTTATACAGAACAATAAAAATTTATCATTTACAAGAGATTCACTATCATGTATTTAAATATATTGTACGCAAATTATAAAATAGGCCACGTAAAACATCCCCTCTAGAGAGAAGTATACTCAGGGTTATTTGATATTTCATTAAACTGATGAGAAACAGATCTTTCTGTGATATATTTAACATCAATAATAACCTAAAAATGTATTAAGACTCTGTATTCTGTAATATTATTTAAAGGAAATTATCTTAATACACTAATGATCACTGTGCAGTGTGAGCTTCATCAGACAGGACATTTACGAATAACCAAGGTGTAATAACGAACGTGCTAACTCACCCGTGACTGCAAAACAACTATCGCAAGTTAATATTTTGAAAAAGTCCATTAGCCCCAACATGGCAACTTTTGAGACCTGTGGGGCACGGGTTACTGCTTTTGCTGCTAACCGATTGGCCTCAAACTTGGAATGGAACACTTCAAGATGAAATGGAATAAATATACGGGGCCCGGTATATAAATACAATAACTTTAAAACAATCTATTAGATAGGTGATTGACTACAATTTTAAATAGATGCGCTTAAATATATGAAGAATGGAAATAAAAAACATAATTCCTTTATCTTATAATGAATATGCATTAGATTAATTATGCATAATCAATTATCTATAATTGGAGACGTAATTCTATTTATAAAATAATTTGAAAGGATCGTTAATAATTAATTTTGATAGTGAGAGTAATAGTAGTTAAGGTCTTTAATTATGACGATTTTAAATCAATAAGATTGACTTTTAGATGTGGATACACATTGTGTATAGATAAATGTATTAATATAATCGCTTAAGAATATTTAGAAATAGAATAGAGATATTGATTAATAAGAAATTATGCGAAGGTGAGATTCATATAAGAATTAATCGTGAGACATTAAGTAGCATATATTGATGTAGATTTATAATGATGCAATAAAAAAGTAAAATTGGGAATCATCAAGTAGTGGACTAGTCAAAATCTTAATATAAAATTAATTAGTTATTCTTGTCGGATTGTATTAGCATCTTTATTGAGAATAATATTTATTGAGTGTCTTCTCTGAATCTTAATTCTTCTGAGCTACACCAATTGTATAATATTGTTTAGGTTTGTACGTTAATTATAGGCAATGGAGCAATGCGGATGGCGTATCTGTGAATTGCAGAGATGGAGGAGAAGAGAACCTTCATGTCTTTAGAAAAAATTAAGTAGCGGCATTGAGTCGTAAGGGCACTGCTGGATATATTTCTATGACTATTTCGTCAAATATATTAGTCTAGCGGCTAAGCTGTGATGCTGTTGCTTGTAATTGGGATTGTGGTGCGGAGTTAAGGTTTAGCACTGCAATTGAGAGCCTAGTAATTACCGTTCTTTCTCCAAGGTATCTTATGCGCTCGTGTAGACAGTTCAGGCTTACTGTAAAAACGCTCTACGGGTATGATTGTTGTGTCTTTGTATAGGTCATTGGTGATATCATAGCGGCGTAAAAGCTAAATATCTACATCAGAGATCATTGAACTCCAGAAGCAAATAAGCGAATTTGTAAGCTAAGTTTATATTTTTTCCTATGATGATATATGTTGTGAGATTTAAATTAAGCAATATTTTGAGATGAATAGTGAGAATTGTGATAGAATTTAAAGTGTGTCTCTTGCTTTCATTTGATACGGCAAAATGACGATGATTGCTCGTTTCTAGCACATGACGTGAACTGGTACAGAACAGTATGGTGTGGGATTTTTTCACGGTCAATGGTTCGTTTATATTGTATCATATAATGCTATTCGTGAAGCTTCTATCAATAGCTGACTTGATACTTCTCCTTTAAAAAAACTTAAACATGTTGAGTAGAGTCACTAGGCTAGGAGACTATTAGTGTTCTTAATTTAGTTGATATACATTACATCATACGATATATTTCATACTGTTAATTGATTGGTACTGGTAGATATAGCTTGCATGTGGAACAATATAGAGTTATGATGGTGCTTCCATGTCTACTGACTCTTAAGGATAAGAATGCGGTTGTGAAGAAAAGTTGTTAATAAGAGAATAAACGAGAGTAACAATCCTCAATTTAATTTTGTTTCTCATTGGTCTGTTTTTGTTATTCAGTTTTATAATCAAATTGGCTATATACTCTAACGTTTGAGCTAATACTTGTTCTCAGTCGATTCATTCTTCCCTGAATTTTCCACTATTTGCTAGATTAATAGTATAAATAATTTATAAAAATTTTTACCGTGAAAAGCTGATGTCTCTGACGAAATGTTGGATGACTAATATTTGTACAGAGATAGTGTTAATAATGCACTGAAATGCATTATAGTATAGCTGGAGTCCAATTAAATTATCACTTAGGTGATATTTATATCAAACTATTGATGGCAAATATTTTATCATTATAATTTCAAAAAAATCTCTCATCTGATTCAGTAATATTGTAGTAAGTGTCCAGACACGTAATATATGATACAGTAGTAGCATATGTTATCAGACTTATCTATGTAGCAGCGAGATATCCTGCATTACTGCATGTGTTTTAAATATATCATCATTGAAGTAGAAATTAGTAATGTAATTCTATTATATTTGTGGAGCCTGTTTTGAGTTAGGAAATATATTTGGTTTCATGTGGATAAAAACTCTTGAATTTATAAGGTAAATAAATTATGTTGGATGAGAGATGTCATATGTATCCTTTGATACATCTTTAATATATATTTAACAACTCACTGATGGTTAATTGAAAAAATATATGGCTATTGTAAATAGTTAATATAAAAACAGTTAATTCGTTTGTAATGGAATTTAATCTAAGAATAAATTATATTGTTCATGAGTGTTAATCAATTATTAAAGTGTTCTTATTTTATTCCTTTCACTAATAGGAATTTCATTTGCCTTAGGGACTATTATTTTAAGTTCTTTTTTTCTGATTGTATTTATACTTAAAATCACTTTATATTTAGTTTGATTCATTTCATCTTCTGTCTTTATTTTTCATGTGTTTGATCACATTTGTTTCGTAACACAATAATGAGATTCGATCAATTTGGGTATTGCATTATATCTCCCCCAGTATATAGAATTCAAATATGAAACCAACAATTCCGATTATTGAATATTAAAGAACATTGAACCCTCTATTTTATATAGACTGTAACTGATTATAGTCAGTGTTACATTAACATTCTAGTATAACTTGTGGGATACTTCTTTGCTAGATATCTCTTTGTTTCTTATTTCGTTCTGGTCATGATTATCTATGTGTTATTTTGTCGAAACTAATCTCGTGAGATTAATTTTGTAAGTTTCTTTTATCTTTATTGCAGCCTTAATCTCTTCCTCTCTCTCTTCTCCACTACTTAATATTTTAATATTTTACAGTAATTTTTTATCACATAGCTTTGTTTTACCCACACAGGTTCTTATATAGCTACTGTTCATTCAAGCGGTGTTTAAGGGAATCACTTAATTTATTTGTAATGCTAATTAGATGCTCCCTAAAGAGAAGTGCCAAATAAAATTAACTGCACACACACTGTGGATGATGTTGAAAAATGGCGTTTTGGCCTAACACGTCTCCCTTATTTAATCCAGGTGGTCGGTTTGGTTATGAGAAGACGTGTATTGGGAAAGTGGCATACAGTTACCGCGGGGAAAGTTTGTCCGATAAAAACAATCATATGATTAAGAAGACAGAAAACTAGCATTGTTTACAATAGAAGATTTATTTATTAAATTCCTTTAGTGGATAGCTAAAAGAGGATATCAGTATTATATATATCTTGTGGATCTAATTAGCATCTTCTTTACATATCTATTTTTAAATCTCATTATTTTTTGTTACTGACCTTAGGTCTTCAAAGCTTCTATGAAAACACTAAATAATCTTTATTTTTGGGCAGCCAATGATAATTATTGTCACAATTTTGTAATTAGTTTAGAATATATCTTAGTGTTCTTTAAGGAGTAGGAAGTTAGAAAAGGAAGGATAATGATGTATTGTAATTAAGGTTTAAGTATAAATATAAATAAAAGTATAGGTAGTATTACATGATTAAGTAAGTTAGTAATGTATAAGTATTAGTTAAAGATTGTATATAAGTAAGGTATAAATTATATCAGTATTTATTCAGCTTAAGTGACTGTAAAGTAATACTATATAATATCATTAGTTGTGATTTATGTTATGTAGTAATTATGGGTGGTAAGTAGTTAACTTAATGCCCTCCACCGAATAATATATATTATGCTATAACGGCGCTCCCATAGAAGTAAATAAATTAAGTAGTAAAGAGGTTTTAATGTACTATATATGTGTATAGAAAGTGATTTCTGGGATCTATTTGTATTTTAGCATTGAATATATAAAAGTATATAATATATATATATATAAATGATTGAGTATAATATATATAATTATACTAGTATATATTGCATTACTTATGAAGTAATATTTAATAACTTTTATATTATATGATCACATTAGCTTTTTTAAAATTATATTAAATATTATATATATATATATATAATATAATTAATAATAATTATTAAGTGAAGGGAAATAATAATTATAGTAAAATTATTTAGCCAGATATGAATGCGTAATGAGCGGTATAATAGACGATTAGAATGACAATAAATAAATTTTTTGAGTATGACGATTAATATGAAATAAAAACTAATTATTATAAATAATTTATCTTATTACGTCTCGTACTATCTCGTTCATGTCTTCTATATATAATAATAATAATATGAATTAATAATAATATAAAATAATTAAATATTTTATAAATTATAATCTAACTATAAATATCAGTATAGAGAAATAAGTAAAATATTGAAGATAAAAAAAGGAATTTGAATAAGTATATAAATTATCCAGTTAAATATAATAAATTTTATAATAGTATAATAGATGTTTGATTTTACTTTATATTTCTATGCTTACTACATATTACGTGTACTTTGCCACCATAAGATTGAGTGGGATAAGTGATGGATTAGTATAAAGGCTCGAAAAGAAAAAGAGTAGGTAGAACATGAATATAAAACGTCAGATAAAAGATAGCCAGACTTAACAGTACAGTGAAGAACTCCGTCTGTATTAAATGAGTAGATTAGTGGAGATAGCTCGTACAAGAGCAGAAAATCCACCTAGAGGCATCAATTGGGACACATTATAATTATAATTATAGCGGCGGACCCTACTATGGATATAATGTTCATGTATAAGGGTTCGATCTCATAGGCTCAAGGTTGGGCCACAAACAATTTAGTCCACATAGCAAAACCCGCCATGTTTCTCTCCTATCATGCACCTTTATTCTTCCCTCTTCTTTTAATCAACATTTCATTCATCTTTCAGTACATTTCGTTCAACTTTGACTCCAATCAAACTTTCTTCTTACGTGTCTCAGCCCGGTCGAGTATATTCCCAAACGACACATAGTTCTCACAAACTTTAAATCCGCTTAAACCAAACCGGCTATCATTCTAATTCTTTCCAACATGACCAATATAAACCATCATCACATATCTTTCATTTAATTCTCTCATTTAACCCTTTATTCTTGCCACACCACTCTCTAATTTAAGTTCATTCCTCTATTTATGAATATTCCTCTTCACACACTTATGAACACCATCTAGTATTTGTCATCTGACACATTTGAAACTTAGATGTTTATACTTACACTTATATCGCGGGACGATACGTCTTCACTGGTACATAAGATTACAATAACTTACAAGGTACAACTATACCATCATCATTGAGAATCAACTTGAACTAACTCTTTAAGACTTCATTAAGTCCTTTGCATTCCACCTAGACGAGTTTTATATTGCAGTCCATGCCAACATATGTATCCTTCAATTATAGCCTTATTAGTAAATCTCACAAATCAACTTTCTATACATAAATTACACTCGCATGCCCGTTCTTCCTTCTACTATACAACACTATACCCTAAATCATTTTAAACTCAGACACTTTGTTTCTGGTTGCTGCTCACCATCTAACTAAGGTTAAAACATAAATTTTAATCTGTCCACAAGCATGATGGAAAGGTATGTGGTCACTCAATACTAACAATATACACGATTTATAAATTTTAAATTAATAGATTAGCCTTTTAAGGATCTAATTTATATACAACTTTAAACTTTTGGATTCAAAAAGAAGTAAGAATGAATAAAACAGGGGAGGCAGCTTGAAAATGTCATTCTTGTTAATGATTTTGTATAAAGGATGGATATTTTTCTTTTGATTTGTCCAAAATTTTCGGATGAATGAAATATCTATTAGATTTTTGTTTTGATTTCAGGAATCATAAGAACAGGTCCCAAAAAAATATTACAATAATAAATTTAAATAGTGTTCGTGTTTCCAATTTAAGTTCAAGTATTCTTAGAGT
>JABUQX010054078.1:0-2500 GCA_015478945.1 Trachelipus rathkii | reverse complement strand
AATTAATTGTAGCGTACCTCTCCAAAATTACAGAGAGCAAATTTCATGATGTTATACATTATATTCGTGAATTTAAATTTTTTACCAAGTGTTGTTTTTTTTTTCCTGTCTAAGAATTTAATAAAACATTTTCGAATTTTGAGAAAAAATTTAAATAAACAGTGTATCTGTAATGCACATTTCGGATAACAATAATTCATATATTTAAAATTCTATAAATATCTGAATTTGAAAAGGTACTAAGATAGCCATAACAATTATATCTAAAGAGAACTGTACGGAGGGAGGATATCTATATTTCTTTTATAAATATAATTTTTGGGAATATATAGTATAAAAATAAATAAAATTATAAATTATTGAAACTAAGATGCGATATTTGCTTTTCTTTTTTTAAGCCTGAGTTTTGGGTACATATAATGGATCAGGTTGCATCTCCGACCCTTTAAAAAAGAAAGAAGAAACTTGCCTCCAAGCCCCGTGTCCTGCATTTTGTAGCGAAATTGTTTATGATTTCCTGTTGTATAAGGATTGAAACTTTGGTTCTCAATATTCCTATTATTTAATTTTTTAAATAATTACAATATTGTATAGTGTTCTATTTATATTTGAATATAAGTTTTTATATTTTGTCCTCCTTCCCTATTTGAGAAAATTTGTCCTCCTTCTCCATTTGAAAAGGTTATTATTAAAAAATTCAAAATTACAACTAAGTTAAATTATTAACAAATAATATAGTAAAATTTTAGTATAATCTCTTCTCTCTTCTCTCATATATAATATATTATATATATATATATTATATTATATATTAATTATATATAATATTATAATATATATATAATATTATATATTAATAAATATTAATAATATTGTATGTTTATAATGTAATATATACAATAATTATTATTATTATATAATATATATATATATATATATAGATAAGAATCAAATTTATAAACAATATAATATACAAATACAATTCAATATTTTTTTTTTTTTTTTTATTTATTTTAAAAAATGGTTTTTATTGCATTTGAGAGGAGGTATTGTGTTAGATCCTCAAAATAGAAAAATAAAAGATAAGGTTTCTTGCTAAATTTCCATGACAACCAGTGTTTTGAAGCATTATAATTATGCTTTTTGGAGGCCCAATTTCAAATCCTCAGTCAATGTGATCCTTATGAAAAAATATATTTTCGCAAAAAAGAGAATAAATGAAATTTATGTAAAATTAGCGTTCTTGTATATCATTTTAATATTATTTAATTAGTATTAAATTAAAGTTGAATTATTTTATTACAATTAGCTGCTGTTTATTTTTCTTAGAGAGGGCCCGGTCCTGTGCTCTCCGACCGTAGCGCGCCTGATTTTATATTATATATTATAATATATAATGATTTTTTTATTATTATTCTTTAATTAAATATATAAATTAAATTAATATATATATAATTAATATATATAATATATTATATATTATATATTATATAATAAATAATATATAATATTTAAAATTACCCACAATACTTAAGAAGCCGTGAATGAATCGACGACATGCAAAGTGACTTTTATATGTAAGTACTTCCTGCTAATTATATATATAATATATATATATATATAGTAATTATATATATATTAATATATTGTTTTTGTATTCTTTCTATATATATATATATATTATATCATTAATATTAGTATTATATAATATTTATATATATAATACCCTTATTCAAGGGCAAAAAAAAAAAAAAGGGAAGGGGAAACCACATCCTTGCTAAGCATCTCACATGTAAGGTAGACGAGTGAATCTTAAAGAGAGAAGATGAAATATCAGCAGAAAAAAAGGTAAGGAAGAGTTCACGAAGATTGGATGGAATTAAGGGGCACTTAACAAGATCCTTGAGCGTTCAATACTCACCTTATTCCGTGAGATAGGTTCTCTTGTGTTACGCAGGCGCGACGCAGTGTGAGGAATGAAAGAGGTCATCATCGAGCATCTCCGTAAACTATGAAAAGTAGATAGTGTGTTAAGTTGCGAGAAATTGAGTCAAAGGAATCTGAAAGTAAGGACAATTTATTTTCTCTTTAGCCTTATGTGTCGGCCTGTCAGCTTATTCCAAAGAAGGGTGGATTATCGAGGTATCCATATTGATGAACAGTATTCAGACACTGAACAGGGCGATAACCATTATTATCGAGCAACTGAGCAGAGGAATAATTTTACTCAAATTGAAGCAAATCTCTGCTTCTTATGAGTCAACCATAATAAACCGTTAGATTTGGAAAATTTCCAGGATAGGTAATATATTATAAATATGTTATGTGATTATTTAGGAGAACTGATTAAAATGTGTTTATGTTATTCACATGTGAAGCATTAGATCCGTTGAAGAAGATAGGAAGTTGTTAGGATTTTTTGAGAGGGAATGTGGAAGAAGTTGAATTTTAAAAGAGTTGAATTTCACAGATTGCTGTGATGCCATCGAGAAATCTCATC
>JABUQX010054076.1:0-29428 GCA_015478945.1 Trachelipus rathkii | reverse complement strand
TTAATAATATTAACTATTAAAATAATTCATATATCTTTATTATATCCAAAAAAAAACTATTATTCAATCAATATTCATATCGGTATTCATTAGAATAATATATAGCCCATCATTTTTCTATTAAATATCATAACCAGTTTACCCTATACCGAAACCAGTGATTTTTTACCCCATAGACTATTATAATTATATATATAGATATTATATATTATTATATAATTAATATAATATATATATTATATTAATATATTATATAAATTTATGTTTTTATAACTAGCTCGCTAAAAAAAAAAGCCAATAATTATTTTATTTATTTATTTTATATTTTTTTTTCAATTTTCCTAACTGAATTTATATATTATACAATGGATTTCACAAAATAAATGTATTATATTCTCTACAAACATATTGTTAATATAATAATTTTTGAATATAATTTATGTATTATTTTTATTATTATTTTATTTTATTTTATTTTTTTTTTTTTTTGATTTTATACTAGTATTTCACCGTAGTATAAATAATTATTTTGCCAGGATATCTACAGCAAATGTTATATTCACTTTTCTGCACTATTGTAAGCATAATTGTATAGATTTTTTAATATGAGTACTTGACTCACAAAAATATATATATTAATATCTGTTTAAATGTTACTTAACGCCCACACAAATATGCAAAAAATTTTTATATTACATATATATATAGGTGCATTCTATGATCAATACGTAATAAAATATATGTTCTTATAATTGTCAGAATTATGATTTTTTTATTTATATTTACCCTGTTTACTTTAGGGGTACTAAATATATATATAGGTTATGTATTAGTTTAGTAAACATGATAAATAAATAAAAAATTCTATGATATTGAAACCTATATAATCAATTATATAATTATATATTAGTATCGGTTTCAGTTGGTACATGATGAAAATTTTTTTTTTGATTCCGTGAGTAGTAAAAATGTGTATGTGTGAAGTGACTATATATTAATAAATATTATATATATACTACATTATATATATATATAAGATATATATTATAATATATATAATAATATTATATATATATATAATATATTATTAATAATATAGAGATTTAATATTATATTATATATAAAATATGATATATTTAATATTATATATTATATATATTAAATAATATCATAAAGAAATAGAGTATATTACACGTAATGACCTCAATTTTATTGATAAAAGATTTATATCAGCTCCGCTATCACTAACTGAAACACTGAGTATAATATGGTCAGCCTCTAGAAGAGCCACATAATCTCGACATTCTAAAAAAATCTATACGAACCATATAGGCTTTATTCACCAGGAAATAAATATCATTGCTTGTGAATTCTGTGATGGTGCCGAATTATTAAGTAGAACGGAAAGAAAATTGGTGTTTATATCGCAAAAAAAAAAAAAAAAAAATAAATTGTATCCCAAAGAATACTTACGCAATAGCTACGTACTAGAAAAAGATAAGTTAAACATTTCTAATCCTATATCAGATGAACCAGAGGATTTACCGTAGTTACGGAATATAGCAGTGTAGTTGTAAAATAAACGACGAAAATAAAATATATATATCGGTTCAAAAATGATAACGCAGCCACATATGATTATGGCTTACCAGTTAGTTATAGAGAGGCCACATATAATCTACTCGAGACTGCCTGATACTTGAGATTACTCCCATGTTACCACAGTTAAGATAATGAGCACCCTCCTTAGACAATTAACTACTCTCTCCTCATATGTATCATCTATAAGACTACAATATTAGAAGACGGCACAGTTATTACGTGTGACCAAATCAGTACTATATGTGATGCGTTCTATCGATCGTAAAGAATCAATCTTCGCCTTCCGAGCGAAATATATGGCTTCATGTTTGATGTCAGACTTATACTTTCACTATCTCTCCTACGCTCCACGAAGCAACTCACAGCAACCCACCCCATATAAGGTCATTATTGAACGTGATGGATGTCTCTTTAGGTGTTCCTCCGCCCATCCTACGAGCGGTATGGATAATCAGCCAACACCCATATCCCCACCTACCTGTTTCCCTTCGCTCTGCCCCCTAAATTGTCCTTAGTAAATACCTTACAAATTTTAAAATATTATAATATATATAAATACTATAATATATATAATTATATAAATATATATATGTGTATATACGAATGAGTTCTCATATCTGTTGTTATATATTTTCAAAGCTGATTTATATATGTGTTACGTATTTTAAGTGATATATATATATATATATATATATATATATATAATATATATATATATATTAGTCACATATTAATATAATATACTATATACTATGTCCCAGCACCCCACAAAAAAAATAGCCTAATTTATTTATGTTTATTTTTTTATTTACTAATTTTCCTATATCAAAATAATTATACTCAGGATTCTTTAAAGTGAACTTGTCAATCTGATGCTAGTCTTTTATATATATTAGTCGAGAGTTTTTTTTTTTTTTTTTTTTTTTTTTTTTTTTGCAGTTTCCTCTAGTGAATCCAGACATCGGTAAACATTTTCCAACAATTGATATTAAATCCTATTTTTTCTCTATATATACTATAGTACGCTTATTTTGTAGGTTTTAGAGATATTGATGTTAAATATTTTCTGTATCACATAGTATGACGTATCTTCTATTTCATTATTCCCAAATTGGTAAAATAAATAATTAAACACATGTTATGAATAATTAACTAATATTGAATCCTTAGTATCAGATGACGTCAATGTTATAGTAGTAAGAAATTATATTAAGTATAGTGTAAGGTTATAAGTATGAGTTATTATTTTATATATAATTATAATTTCATTACACAGTTCTTTGGTATATAATATAATAATCAATATATTAATTAAGATGAAATATGAGATTTCAAGAATGTGTAGTAACAAAAGAGAAATAGTCTTCAGTCTACGACGGAAGTGAGTCCCCACTAATATAGTTAATGTTATATAATTTATATATATATATAATATATATATATAAATTATATATATATAAATATATTAGATATATTATATAGTTTCACACAGGAAAACTATAAATATAACGATTTTAAATAAATAATAATTTTTTGATTTTTTATACATACATATATTTCAATCTATGTCATCATAATTGTTATCTGAAAATAGAGTATATATATAAATATATATCACTATAACGTTGAAGACCGAAAATGTAGACACAACACTTGCAGAAATAATTCGGAAAAGAATCATATTAAAGTCGCTCCTCGATATACTGCACATAAGCCACACACTCTTACTTCCGTCTTGAAAGAATATTGACAACACAAACTATATACATAATATTGAGTGAGTTGATTAGTGCAAGAAACTCTCTGATATCCAGTTATTAAGAAGAATTTTTCATTCCAAACATTAATCTATTTTATCCAAATATAATTCACTTAAACACCAACCGTAATCTATAGAGGTTTGTCGCAGTCTTTAAACAGACTCGTGCATCTACGAGATTTAGAGACGAATACACACAAGAGCTTTGATAATTTCAAAACAAACATAATTGCCATCTCGAAAGAAATTCAAGAGTATACTATCACAGTTTATCGTTTAACGCAATTAACTATAATAAAAATCCAATGAGAGTGTTATTGTGCCATAGAATTTTGTCTTGATTGTAAACACCTTATATATCATATAAACATTTGCTCTCTATTGGGAGTATCGACAAGAAGTATCAGTCATTGAGAGAATGTTATCGGGACTATCCCTCATCTTCTCCTTGCAACATTCTATTAAATTATTGGGATTGTTTCCTTAAATTAAGATTCTTAGTGGATAATACTGTACGAAACTAAATAGATCTTCTCAGGAGTCCGCGTACCTTTACTCAACTTCAGAATACGGTACTCTACCATAGAAAACTAAAACGCTCGACTCCCCGTGACACTCTCCATACATTTAATTGAACTCCGAACACTCTGGGAGCTAATCACACAAGAAGCATAGAGACTTCGCCTACTACTCGTTACCTAGAGTTGTATTTTTCTGTCATCCCGTCGAATTATCTTCAACAAGCTAATATCTATAAATTAAAAAATAGCTATAAATAAAATATATATATAAAAAAAAAATTAAAATTTATATAACATATAATGAATCCATATGTAACTATATTAAAAATTTTATCAACTAAAAATTTCAGAAAAATATAATTAATTAATATAATTAAAAATATTAATTTCAAAAACAATGAACAATGTAGAAATGATACAATGATTACTTATATGTATAAATATGAAAATATGAAAATATAATAAATTATAATAATATAATTAATATAATATAAATAATATAAATAAATAATAATAAAATTAATAATATTTTACAAAAAAATTAATATAAAATTATAATAATAAATATTATATAAATAATAATATAAAATTAATAATATAAAGTATAATATAAATAAATAATAAATAAAATAAATATATGTAAGTAATAAATAGTGAAAATAGAGTATAATAGTTAAGTGAGGTAAACTATGAAATATAGAATATAATTAATAATAAAATATGTACATATACATAATTAAATATATTATTGAAAATTCAATGAATTAAAATTAATATTATTATAAATATAATATAATATTGAAAATAAATATAACTATAATATCTAATGAATACATAATATAATGTAGTACATAGAATCCTCTAATGATCAGATAAAAATAATATCCCTTAATTGCAATATAATACTAAAAAAATATACAAATACTAAAATTATTTCATTAAGATAGAAAAATACGGAATAAATATATACTATGACGAGAATGCTGGTCCAATTTTAGTAGCAATGTAAAAATGAGATATATATGAAAAAATATAGAAAAAAAAAAATAAAGAATAAAAAAAAAATAAAATGGTTATGAATATCTATATAAATATAAAATACTAACAATAATATGAACAAAAACAATACGAAAAAGGAATACATTTTTATAATCCTCGCTACGACGAATAAAATAAGAATATTATTAAAAACAGGTTCACGATAAATTAATCAAAAAATGAGAGAAAAATAAAAAAAATTCAAAGAGTAAAATATAATAAAAATATATTATTAGTATAATATAAAAAATGGAAAAATATGCAAATATAAGAATTCAAGTGCCTAATTGAGAAATAGAAATTAAAGTGCCTATTTAGAGACCACTTTAATATTATAAATAGACTTTCGATTAAAATAAATAGACTTTCTATTTAAAATTTTGCTATTTATATTGTTATTTAATAAATTTATTAAAAACAGTACAGAAAAATAAGGATAAATATAAACACCTAGCCAACCACAGATGCAGGATCGATGATACATCATTCACGGACATTCAATCGAAGTAAATACATCAAACAGAATGAATACTACAGAGACACTAATATACTCTCACCATTCACCAGAAGGGATGGAGAGTCTTCAGTAAACTACCATCCAACTCTTATATATAATAGAGAATTATATTGAGATGTCGCGATTGGAAGTATACTCTCCGCAACTCCTACCATCCTACGGAGAAAAGTGTATGATGAAAAAAAACAAGTAATTACATCACACCATCCACTGTGTCCACAGTGTACGAGCATATCTGAAGACCCCAATACAAAAATAGAACTACATTAAAAGAAAATAAACCCTTTACAAAAATAAAAACAGATAAATCATTATTATAAAAGGAATTAATAACTTATCAAAAATTTTCATTTCGAAAATAAGCACCTTAACACCCACTCACCAACAAAAAGTAAAATTATAGACCAAAAATTTATTATGAATGAGATGATTAAAAATTATTTATTATTCTTTTTTTTTTAATTTATTATTTACAAATATAGGAAAAATAACCATAAAAAAATAATTTACATAAGAAAGGAAAAAAAATGTATCAATATTCACTACATTTAAGATTAGATCTTATGAATTGTCGAGATATAGTAAATTAAAATTTAATTGGTTTTATATATTCCCCGGATTTATTATTAACTCAATGGTCTCTCCTCACAAGAGAAAAAGCTTTAATGATTATGGCTCATGTACCAAGCCGATAATGCGATAATTCTCTATTAATTCTCTGGTAGCATGATTGTCATAGTGTTATTAGCAAATAGCTATGGATTGTGGACCTTCTCTCCATAATCAGAATGATCTATTGGGATCCTAAAATAGTAATTCACCTAAATAAATAATATTAAAACTATAATGATATCGACGAGACAAATATAACTAATGATTAGATAATAATATATAACATAGAAACTATCTACAAAATCTTATTATAATACACAGCTAAATAATTATATAAGATAATATAATCTATATATAAAAATGTATGATAATAAATATAAATATATATAATAAATAAGATAAATAAAATTATACAGTATGAGCAAGTTTCTAGCAGTATACCGCAAAGCTAAATTACCTTTATAGTATACAAAGGAGGGTCCCCATAAAAATTGCATTTGAGTATTAAATAAAATATTGTATTTGGTACATTATATAGCAACATATAATATATATTATATAGAAAATAGTAAAATGAATGATACTCACAATAAGTAAATTTAACTGATCAAAATTATATTAATAGGTCAAAATTTATTATATATATAAAATAATTAAAAGTTTGAGATATATATATTTAGGAAATTTAAAATAAAAAAAGCAATAATAAAATATAAATATGAAAGCCCATAAATAATTATTATTACTGTAATTACGATATATATTATATATATATATATATAGTAATATTAAATATAAATAAAAAATTTGATCAAAAATTTTAAAAATTCACCTATATAAATATTTAAGAAAATGAGGTAATAAATATATATCAAAAATATAGCTTAATGTATTAAAATAAAGTTTATCTATTACTCTAAACAATATCACCAAAATCACAAAAATTATTACAATATAAATAATAAAAGATAATATAATTGTATGGAAAATTACGAGTAACCGTTATTAATTTAGAATATAACTCAATTATATAAACTTAATATATAAATATATAATACTCACTATATATAATAGATATATTAAATCTTCATAACAAAACTTTAGTGTAGTATAATTATATTCAGATATAATAAATTTAAATATTAATGTGTATTATAAGACTTATATATACATATAATACAAATCTTAATATAATATAGTTATCCAATTGATGTTCGATGTAACACTTTTTTGTTATAGGCCGCAAAAGTGATAGTAGGTGGTGGTTAATACGAGTAGAAAGGTAGGGGTTGTGTAAGATATAGGTGGTAGATGAAGAAGGGAATTGGATAGAGAAAATTGATGATAGTGAGTAGAGATGGAATGATAAAAGTGACACATTATTATAGTCACACGACTTTTTAAGAGACCCTCGAACCTCTTCATTTTATAATAATAAAAAATAAATATAATGGATCTTCTGCCCTTGTGGTTTCTAGAGTATAGAGAAGATATGCGCTGCTTTATCCATGAGATTGAAATCTAATATTACTTAGAGTTGCGCCTGTATGTTTATATCATATCACATAAGTATAATTATACTTGTGATAGATGATATTATTAAAATAATAATAACACAATATAGAACCTTGAGAATAATCAATAAATACATAAACTACGAGCTAACTCTTCTAATTATTATTGCGGATTATTTTATGTGCCCTTAATACATCATATATAATTATCCCCTAGGACATAATGAACATGGCATTTAACCCGAAAGATAAATTACGAATTTAAATAGTATATATATAATTAATATATTAATAATAATTATATTAATATTATATATAATATATATATTATAATATATCATAATATAATAGTATATATTATATTAATATATTAATAATATAATTTATAATATAATATATATATATATAAAATATCATAATTAATATTAATAATAATAATAACTGCTGAGACGAAATCAAAGTTTTAGATCTGCAAGATTGCTAGCATTAGTTAAGATTTTTTACGACATTTGAATTTGAGCCAACAAATATATTTATTCTCTGATGCTAGAACAAAGTGACAGAGTATATTAACAATTGTTATTTAAATTGAGTTTTTAGCTCATATTGGACGGGGGGGATATAATATAATAGGTCATAAATACTTACAACAACAGGATAATAAAGAATGCCCACTAGTTGATTAATAGAGCTTTTAAGTTTTTAACCGTATGCGAAGCAATCTCAATGATACTATTAAACTGTTATACCCCGTTATTATAATATAGATACAAACCAGTTAACTTCTAAGAACAACATACATAGAGTTCTGTAAGCTCCTGACCTTCAACTCTCTTCACTAATTCATGAACCATCATGATAGATCATATAATTGATTCTTATAAATAATTTATTATACATATATATATTAACTTTAAAATTATAAATATAAAAATATCTGTACAGCACAAAAGAGTACGAGTGAGTATATTTGTGGTATATCAACGTATAACGAGCGCAACAATAATCGTAATTATTCGTTTTCGGCAGTAGTCAAGTAGAGACTAGTGTTACCTAAGTGGAAATAACATTTGTAGTAAGCGTTAATGATCTGTTAGATAGCCTGCGGCATGAGGACAAGAGAAGAGTTAATTTATGTATATTAAAAAGTGAGAGAATTTTGTTTATCTGCGTATTTGCAAATTCTGTTCTTATTAGTAACCCGATGGGTTAAATATTTGAAATAATAAAATGATTTTGCTAGACATAATCAAGTGATGGGCGAGAGCAGTGCAATGTGGTAGCGATTGTCTTCCTGTTGATGTTGAAGCTGCAATTGTTGTTATATAATAATATTATGTATATTTATTTTATTATTTTAATTTTCTATTACTCTCGTTGTGTTTCTCGAGTAGAAGGCTTAAGAATTTTGCGATTTATTTATCTATTGTAAAGTATCGGTGATGTTTAGTAATATATCCGAATACTTTTGGCTTGGGAAAATGGCTAATTGAAAAGATCTCACTTTATGTGATGATTGCTTTAGCAAATGTCCAGGGAATTTGAAAGTTTTTAGTATTGATTAGCACTGCTTTTTCCTTGAACTGAAATCATAACTTTTGATCTAAGTATCAAAAACTTTTCTTAATTTACCACAGAGGTTTCCTTGAGGAAAAATAGATTTCTTTATTGAATTAACTCCTTCCATTACTATGATAGAATCTGTGCCTTACATTCCCATTACAGATTAGTCCCATAGCAGCCAATGGATAGCTTATTATCGCAAAATGTTATATGAATGAATTGTAAGTAAGACAATAATTTCAGATATATAAATAGATAGCATTTGCTAGAAATATTACCAAATTATGAAGTAAAAAACAGTACAGGTTCTGAGAAAAGTAATACATGTGTTTATTACTCACCACATTACTAAGGTATATGAGAGCTATTTAGCAGCTTGATGTGAAAGTAAAATGAGGTTTAGTAGATTCTTACTGATATTGAGTAGTAAAGTACATCAGTAAAGAATAAAAATAGTTATTAGTGAATTATTTATTATGATAACTTAGCATTGATAAGTACTATAGATCATATAGTGGTCAGTATAAAATAAACAAAAATGAATTTTTTATATTATTTCGTTCTCAAATTAATAGAAAGAGAAATATATTTATATAATTCACAAACTGATCGACAGAGTCCAGTAACAATTATGATCACCGACTATGATCTATATTTTCGACACTAATGGAAAACTCACGCGAAGTCTTTAATTCAGCAAGAACAAATTAGTTAAACTCACATATCTCAGTAAATCCAAACGGGGATAATTTAACGTCATAAAAAATTAACGATTGTTGGTAATATGACCCTTACAGAAAATATTTCAGATTTAATTGAAGATTTGATACGCAGCTATCACTCAGTGCTTGAACACAAATAAGGTACAACCTTAGCGAGCAGTAATTAGAGCGAATCGGATAAACTTCATGCAGCAATACCATTCCTCTAAGAATGAACAGACCACAGAGGAAAGCGTAGTAAAGTTGGAAGCTATATATCTTACATTTATAACATTTTCAAGAGAAACATTAGCATTCTAATTACTTCCGCCCATCCATCAATTCAAGACATGTGAGTCTCAGAGTATCATTTTAGTTCTCATTATAATTTCCCTAACCTGGTAAATATCAAACATCCCAGCGAGTCTTCACACAGAACGAAGAGTTAGTATCATCGATTAAAATAGAGCAGTCTGAGATTTCATCACAAGAAGAACACACAGACTCAAACCTCAAGAATCGAGCTATCTTGATGAGAGAAGATTTACCTTGTTCGAAACACCAAACAAAATATTAAATTATGCGAGATCATGACTCGGAGATATATCACCAATACTATTAATTACAATCACCTCCAGTAATATAGCTGTATAAAGAAAATTAATAATAAATATATAGAATATATTATATATTACAATTCTAGTCACGAAATAAATACATTGATAACATTGAAAGGTAATAAATATATATATATATAATAATACGTATAATTAATAATAATATATAATATAATATATATAAATAATATATATATATATTATATATATATATCATATATATATATATAATATATTATATATATATAATATATATATATACTATAATATATATAGAAAATCTTATATATAATATAAATATCATATATATTATATGGAAAGAACCACTTATGGCGAATATTTAAATAAGTTAATTGAGTCTTTGCAAATTGTTCTCCTCTACAAACCTTATAAAAACTAAACTATATATATATTATAAATACCAATTTACCAAAACAAGAATTATTTCTTATAAAATCAATGAATCACACAATAGGCATAATATATTATTCTATTTAATTATATAATCGAACTTTATTATATTTGGTATACAATTTATAATTACTAATGATAAAGATCAGTGAAGACATTGGGAATAATTATATTATATAATATATATATAATTATATATATATATAATATTATATATATAATATATAATATTAACTATATATAATATAGATATATTTTTTATAATATATAATAATAATATTTAATATTAATATTAATATATATATTATATATATTAATATTATATATTAATATATTCTTTTTATTTTATTTTTATTTAAATATAATATATATATATATCAGTTAACTAACCACCCACTCACGGAATAGTATACTATAATCTTAGAGTATAGATTGGAGTGATGTGCTCAATTTTGATGTATACTGGACAGCTAAGATTTCTAGTGACAATATGAAATGAGAAGTATTAACATCACTCACATCTCAGATAAGTCTCTATCTCCAAGTAGAACGAATAATCATGTTCATTCGCCTCTATCATATTGTGTCTAAAACTCGAATAGCCTACCATAACAGTTCTATGCATTCGATTTATAGTTCCGTACTCTCTATTATGAACCTGGCTTCATACATCTCATCTTAGATATAATTTATAGCACGTAGATGCCGAAATCTAGTCACTACAGAAATCTTAAATTCAATTATTACTAAATATAAATTCTCTTATAACTAAGCAGCTATATCTAAAATCATCAATCTAATGAATGACTCTAAGATCCATCGTGAGTTAATATACTATAATCTTAACTTTTGTGTTATATCATAATATGATTCAAAAATTGTTTTCTCACAACATCATTTTCTAGTCTTCGCATATCCATATATGATAAATAGATTTTAATTCTCTATTTTTAATTTTGTAAATTTATAAGTATATATACTTTTTCAGAGGTAGTTAAAATATTCAAAGCTAATATATATAATAAAGTGATATACAGACAAAATATATCATTCAGACAGACTCATACACACTGCACAGCTACATCAATCTTCAAAATCTCTAGCAATATCTCGTCATTTTAGTTATCTTTTTTTACTTCACCTTATCCTATTCTATATCATACAATCTATCTCTTTTTTCTTTGTCCCCACCTCATCTATATTAAATGCGTATCCAGTTCTACTCAAACTGACAGATACGACTCAGCCTAATAAAATCAAATATAATATATAATGAATTAAACCTAAAATCAGTACCAACATAAATGATAAAAATACACCTCCCATATGAGAGACCTAAAACTATCTGCGCTGATCAAATTAATGCAAGTATTTACTCAATATTATATATATTATATAATAATTACTAAAATTAAATCTAATATTATTAACTATAAATATAAAAACCAATGTAATTATTAAAATACCTGAATTTTTACTACTCCTGTATCCAAAAACATTCAGAAAAATTGTCAGCTTTAGAATAACAGCGGCCACCAAAATAATACTAATGAATGAAATATCCTCAAACAACACGGCGTCCAACAGATATATAATACATTGAAACAAAATATATAATAAACAGAGCCACCTATATATAAAATATAGATATTAAGGTGAGTTTTAATCCAATAGATACCTAGCCTAAAAAATTAAAATACTATCTAAAATAACAACCTAATAACATAGTACTCAACAAATAATTTACAATGAAATTTACAACACACACACACACACACACTCAAAACAAATAGTATAAACAGTTGAATATTAGAGAGAACATCTTGTGTGTGATAAGACATCGGCCACACTGTAGTCCACGATATTTTAAAATACTCACAATGAATATTCTAGATATCACTATCATGATGAAGACGAGAATGGGGACTCTACATATAGTAGAGAGAAGTGAATCTTACGAATGGAGAAAATAAATTAGACCGTAAAAGCAGAGAGGGGCTCTGAGAGACAGGGGACTGAATATGAAGAAGATATCTGGATTAGAGTAAACCAAGATCAAATGTAAAACGGTGAGCACAGACAGAATGAGTGGAAGAGCAGGAATAGTAATTATCGACTAGTGAGAATGAAGAGACAGGCCTGTAGACAAAAGGAGTATGAGATGAAAGATATGGTACATGAGGTAGAGTGTGAAAGAAAGCGGCATGGAATAATCGATGAGAGCGGAGCCACGAAGTAATTACAGTAGAAAGTAAGTGAAATCGGTAAAACAGTTAACACAAATTAATTAACACTCAGTTGGAATTATAGAGAAAGAGCCGCAATATATACATGCCAAAACTAATGTAGTATCTCACGAATAAAAACCTTTAATATAAACCAAATCATTTTGATAAATCTAAACTTTAAAAACTTAATATACATAATTAAATATATATAATTAAAACCAATTGTAAATTAGAAAATATGAATACTGTAAAATTTAAATATTGTTTAAGATTTATCAATTGAATTAATCTATATACCTTACTACGAACATATAATACAGGACCTAACTAGAGAGTTATGATTATTATCATGATCTATCTATATAACCCAATTTTATATAATCACGACCACAATATAACCTGTCAGATATAATCCCCTCACACTAATTGTCGCCTATTACCTATAAAAACATACGGCTTTAGGCCATCATCAAACTAAAATACACCTACTAGTCGCAAAGTTACAATGCCCTGAGCAAAACACACTCCACTATTCTATAATACTATAATACGAGCAATACTATAAGAAACTATCTACTTCTATTCATTCGCTGGAAGAATGATCGGTTGACACACACACACACACACACACACACCACACACGACACAACACACATACAACACACACACAAACCACGGACACATTACACACACACACACCGATACGCGAAATAATGAATAGACACCTTTTTATTCGCACTCTAGCACGGCGCAAGACATTTATCAAACGATCAATAAACATATGAAATAGATGAGATTTGCCGAATCAATATATGAAGTAGATATATCAGATGTGATTTCATGTGTAATAATCCTTTTATTTACGCTATATTGTGATAGTGCGACTCTACACTGTGAATTATATATATAATCATATGAGTGAATTATAATAACTAGAGAAAAATCCAAGGATTTTATGAATTGTTAATTTTCTTATGATATTACTCTTTCTATTTATGTATTATCTTTTCATTCTGTATTTGGATTGAGGATACTTATATTATGTATCTATGTACCGAAATTATATTATCTCTATGAATTAATCATCCCTAATTTAAATTTATCACACTATAGTTCAAATTCATAGTATACAGTCTGCATATGAATAATGATCTGTTTATTATTATAATGAGTGAGTGTTGAGTAAAAGACATCTGCTTCATCACTTATATATATATATACTACAACTCAGCAAGAGTTTATACTTTTAGTAATATGAATCCTATAAGTTATAATACTGTACTAAGACTATGAAACCAGATGGGTACGTGAAGGTCCTACAAATAGAAGCGTATAATAATAGCATGCAAGATCCTCAGCAGCACCGGCTATGACGAGTGACGATTTTATATTACTGACTATTGACTATATAACTCTTATATAGTAAATCATGTAAGAATATACTCACGTGAAATCTCTCTTATATATATATATTGTCGATTATGCTGTCAGTAAACAAAGATAATAATAAATAAATATGTCTCGCGCTCAACACCAAAAAGAAAATATTGATTATTCACCAACGCCAGCTAGAATATAGGCTATAGTGTAAGATTAGAAGCTCCTCAGCCTCGGTATTTTTGAAATCATTCGTCTTTTGACTTTACCCACTCTATATTCCGGACATACTTTTATCAATGTCAAAATCTCTCTGCAATCCTTGTGCTTGCGCGCTAAAGTAATATGTACCAGTTAAGACCAACTATGATATTCATTAATACTGCATTCTCACTTCTCTTGATACATCACTACTGAGAAAAGAGCGCACAATAATCAAGTAACAATATCTATATGTATCATAAAGGTTACCTGCGTATTCCTATTATCCAGTTTATAATTTTAATTATTTCTTTTTATTATTTCTTAAAATGTAAATTTTAATAATATACTCAAATATTTTCACTTTTACCTTGTAATTGAAAAGATTTGTAATTACTATATATTACGTGATTACTTTCTGTGCGTTTGGAGAATTTAAAAGCCTGAAAATGAATAACAAACTTCCAGATTATTGATTATAGAATAAAAATCATTAAAATTATTACTAATGCATATTCGTACTGAAATAAAGCTTAAACTTATCATGAAGACTTTATAAATTTTAACTCAAATTTTTGCCTAAAAATTCTTTTTATATTTATTAAACTTAAGGTAATAACGGAAACTTTTTTTTAAAGGTATTTTACTATATAAAATCTAATAATATCGACATTTTTTTATCTATAATACATAATTATATAAATTATATAAGTTATATTATTTTTACTTGTTGGTTTATTTAAATAATAGAATACCAACAGCGTATAATATTATATACTCTTATTACATATTACAGGGTGAGAACATTCCACATGTCTTTGCACATATAAGAAAGGAACTTGAGAAAATTCATATTTAATCTATAATATAGATTAAATGTCGACGCACGACACTATGATATTAACAATCAAGAAATGATATGTTTGAACTATGACAGTAGTGTAGTATAATTTGTAATTTAGTATTTATTAAGAATAACATTAAAATAGTCAATGACAATTCTATCTTGTATACCCTGCTCCACACGATTTTCTGACAAGTGAAATTGCAGATGAGGTAACTGCAAAAAATATATTCTACTCACAAAGTTAAAATATAATATAAATATAAAAAAAAGCTAAAAAAAAGAATCAATTATAATAATAAAAATAAAATAAAAAATGAACACAGTAGTTCCCATCTTTATACTTCGTAATATAAAGTAAATATTATCTACTAGAGCTTGTTTCAACGTACTCGAACCATTCTACATATATACATAAAGTAATAAAGAAGAGTTTATTAGTATGTCAAGCAATATTTTAGTAAAACCGAATCTATTGAAACAGTTTTTATATATTATTATATTTTTGTGATTTTTAATAAACAATGATAATTAACTCTTTACATATTATTACTGATGTAATTATTGAACCTTCTAATATATTATATATAATATTATATATATATATAATATATAATATAAATTATATATATATATAATTAATATATATATATAATATTATTTTATAAATAAGCAGTCTCAACATATGTACCACTCTCCCTTTATATATAAATTTTAATAGTTACATATAATATAAGCAAAATAATTCTAAGTGAATTATTGCCTTGGTATATACAACCTTATCACTCAAATTTTGCATTATCTCATTAAAATTCAATAATTTTTTATTATTTTATTTATCTAACTCTCTGTTACGTTTTTCAGTTGATTAACAAAGTGATTTCTCAACATAGACGAAGTTAAAATAAACAAGTTTGAAAATTCCACATAATTCAAAACTCATCATCGTGTAAACGACTGGATACCATCACGTTCCAATATAAACACACTAATATATCATAGCTACATCGTATTGGAAATGAGACCTCACGCTTACAAAACCCATCTTCTTTCTGAGAGGAATCTCTTCATGAACGATTCCTCTTGTAGAAGGTCAACATAAACGTTCATGTAATAGTGTAAAATGCTGTTATATTTCCAAATTGCTTTCTATGTTAGTTGTTCTTACTACATCTCGTATCTAAAAAAAAAAATTTCCAACTGGATCTCTTAAATTCAAACATAATAGAAAATGAGATACCTCAAAGTACCTGAAAAAGAATACCATATGGGTCAATTCATTCTGGTATGAAATTTCTAATCTAGGTTATACTCTGTGTACAGTAATTATGAAAATGGAGTTAAAAATTTAACGTAAACCGTACGTTTCAAAACACACTTAACGGATCTGAGATTGATACCATCACGTTTCAAAACACACCTTTAACGGCATCGTTATAGTAATATTTTTGCTATATCGTTAGAACAGTTTGATAGCTAAATGGTGACCTCCACGTTTAAAACACACTGGTAAATGGTGTGTTAACACTTCAGTACACGCGTATCGCGACAATTCAAACCTATCTCAATCTTTCACGAGAGAACGCAAACCTTTCAAGCACGCCAGTACGAGTGCTGGTAAATAAACAGGTAAATTAACAACCTTCACGTTTATCAGAACAACTATCAACGTACCACACAAGTCTCATAAAAATTTAAAAATTTAAAACAATAAAAATTTAAAAATTTAAATATAAAAATTTTTTTTATTAAATTGATAATAAAATTACTAAATCTCAATCTATTAAAATTTAAAATTTTATTTAAATTTTTGAATTTTATTTAAATTTTATTAAATTTTTTATTAATTTACAGAAAAATATAAAAATTAAAAAAAAAGCATCTTTAAGCTTTAAAAATGAAATTTGGAGACTTCATAACTATTTTCAAGCCCATATTTTAAATTTTTATTTATTTATTATTATTTTTACGTTTTCTTTCATTACGGATCTTTTCAAACATTTCATATAAGTTTCATGAAAATAGGTGAAAATCGGCTGGTGTCGTTATAATTGATAATATCATCCACAGACAAATGTTATAAATTTGAAATTTGGAAGACTATGATTTGGTATTTAGCATTTTAAAATTTTTTTGGGGCAGCAGCAAAATTTTCAGCAAGATTTCCTTTCATATACTTTTTTATATGTAAAAAAAATCATAATTTATCTGAAGACAATATTTCCAAGCTTAGTTATTTTGATTTATATAATTAAAAGAAAGTAAACTTGGATTATAAAGTTAATATACAAATTGTAACATACAATTCTGAGCAGAGGAGTTTGGACATAGCGACACAACGGATTATAAGCAGAGGGACGTTTTTTGCTTATTTGATATTTTTTTCTTCTCATGAATATCTGTAGAAATATGGGTAATATTTTTGCAGCTAACACAACCTTGTATAGTCATAGATGACATGTTGAATTGAGTATAATATATCATATATATATATTACTATATATACTTTATATTATACTATACTATATATATGATATATATATATATAATATACTATATATACTAGTATTACCTATTTATTATATATCTATTTATAGTATAATATATTTAATCTTATATAATTAACCTATACTATATTATAAACAATGTACATTATTTATTTATATTATTAGTAATTATTATAATGTTTGCTAATATTTTGATTTATAAATATAAAATTGTTCATATAATACTTTTATATATATATATTGAAACAATTTGTGCAACTATTACTATATAAATATATATTATATACTATATATAATACTATTATATATATATCCTAACTATATATATACTTATATATTATATATTATTATACTAATTACTACATATTAATATATAGTTATTATATAAATATATAGTAATATATACATTATATATGTATATAAAAATATATATATTATATTTATGATATATATATATATACTTATATATATAGTTATATATATATATAGTATATATATTATTAGTTATATATATATATACTATATACAACATATATATAATATACTAGATATATATATTACTAGTCATATTATATATATATATATATATAATATATATATAAAGTATAATATATATATAATATATATATATTTATAATTATATATTATATATATATATAGATAACTATATATAGTATATTATATAGTAATAGTATTATAATATATCTATCTATTTCATACTACTGTGGTGTGTGATTAATGGAAAGAATGAGTATGTTACGTAAGTGTAAATTATATTTTTTTATCAAAAATTTATATATTTATAATTTGACTCTTCGTCACTTAAGGAGATGACGTTACGTAAGTCGGAAAACCTCCATTTAACTCATTAACTTCATGCTTTTTTTCTCTCTATGGAAGGGACTAGCAAACATGTTTCTTTATCTATTTTCCTCCAATAACAAATTGTAAAAAAAAAATGCAGCTTTCTGGCGAGCGTTATTTAGAGAAATTCCGTATGAGGTTATGTAACTCGAAAAAACACACGTACACACGCACGCACACCTATCACCACACACACACACCTACTTTCTAATGCTTTTTCCTCGTAATTCTTTCGTTACTGGAAACAACAAGTATTCGTAAGTGTTATGAATGAAGGCCGAAGAATTACATTGAGGATGAGTTATATCGTAAAATGAATAAGGGAAATTCACAAACATGTAACAAAAGTTGAATTTTATAACTCGCAAATACGTACGTAACGTAATCCAAACATGTGTAAAGTAAGTTGAATATCGTAACACGTAAACACGTAGCGTAAGTCGAATTTCATATCTCATAAACACGTAACGTAAATCGAATGTTGCAACTCGTAATTACGTAACATAAATCGAATTTCCCAAATCGTACACACAAAACGTTCGTCAAAATTCATTAATCGTAAACACGTAAACACAACGTAATTGAATTTTACCATTTTTTTTAAATTGAATTCGTAAGTTGAATCATAAAAGTTGAATCCAATAAATTAAAATTTCGAAATAAAAATTTAAAGTTTAAGAATTGATGAATTCGTATGTCGAATTTTATCGTAAGTTGAAATACTCAAATTTACGTGTAGTAAATTTTAACATTTATTGGCCGTGACCTTAATAAATAATTTTCAGTCTTTTAATTATTATTATTATTATTATTATTATTATTATTATTATTATTATTATTATTATTATTATTATTATTATTATTATTATTATTATTATTATTATTATTATTATTATTATTTTTTTACTATTATATTATCTATTTTAAGGAAAATTTAAAGTTGGGGGGCAGATCGTCCTATCTTTTGGCGACCTCTGTGGATGTCTTTAAAATAAATTTCTTTATATTTTCAGAAAAATTTATGCTATCTTAGAATAAAAAAATGAAGTTAAAGCTTTTAATATTATACCAATATTTCGCCTGTATACTTCAGGCATGATCACGGTTAAGTAACTATTTATGATGCAGCTAAAATAATGTTTACAAATAATAAATTTCAAAGTATAAAAATATTTTTAAAAAATTTTTTTTACATTTATTGTGAAGTTCAAAAATTATTTTCAAAGAAAAATATAAAAAGGTTACTTTATTTTGCAAATATTATTATTATCAGGGCTACATAAAACACCTGCAAAATATTCAGACATTCAAAAAGACATTGAAACACTCAATCACTTCATTAAATTTCACATTAACGTCTGGTTTAATTTTTTATTATTCTGCTATACGAAGACAGTTGAAATTACCAACTTGAAATAAGATTTTAAAACAATTATCAATTTCAACTGCAGGATAGGATTTATGTTACGTCTTGTAATACCCTCATATTTTACTTCGTTTATACCTGCGTTGCATAATTCGGGTTCTTAAAGTATTAATTGTGTATCCAAAATAAGGGAAATTACATTCTACTTCTTTACAAGTAGACAGATGCACAACACAATTGTCAAAAGGCTGAACCACTCTGGAAAAAAACTCCCTGTAACGGCCTTGCTAGTATCGTCTTAGTATGAATTTTTGGTTTAATGACTTCCAAACCTATTTATCACTACTATGGGATCTCCATTCTTGCGTTACCTTGGAAAAATTTGCAAATTTCTTCCATTTCACATATATTTCCCACCGTTTATGTCTGAACGGGGGAAACTGCTTAGCTAAGCGTTAGATTGTCATTTATTGTTCTTTTAGTAACGCTCTCTATTTTAAATTGAGGATAACCATTTTTAGTTTGGATTTTAGCTATTCTCATCTTTGTTAAAAAAGTGCAACGTTGAAGGGATTTTATAAGCTCTGTGGATTAGGTTTTAAAATTGGATTAGATGAAATTTAATTTTCAGATTATTAGAATCAAAATTTGTGGTATAATTAAAACTTTATCTGTTACTCTTAACAATTTACCTCTCTTTCGACTCTACCATTTTTAAAACAGAGTAAGACTTCTTGGAATGCCAGTTTTTGATTCTAAAGTGAAGTGTAGGACGGATAGTTGTTTAAGTGGTTCTATGAAATTTTTTAGTGATTCGAACTTTCAAATAATACCAAATGTGTCATCGATCGTATTGTTAAATAAGTCTTCGATTAAAATATTTTATTTCATTCAAAAGTGATTTTCGATATGAACAAAAGAAAGTTGGCGAATGCGTACCAATGGGGATCCATCGAAAGGTTAATTATTAAAATTAAAAGGGGTCCCCGCAGTACAGATGGTAAAGAGCTTTTTTAAAATGTTTTTTTCCAATACTAGTGGTGGTTTATCTCTGTTTTCATAAACTTCCTCCTAGCTATATAGGCCTATCGTTTCCCATTTAACAGACTTTCAACATCGAGAGATAATATTTAATCAGAATGGAGGAATTCTGTTCATTAATTCGGAGAGAAATTAACATATAGATTTTACATAGATATTTTCATTTAAGTTTCATCACACAATATTGTTAAAATATTGCTTCAATGAGATACTTACCTCTGCAGTCATATCTTATTATAGGACCAAAGGGAGGATTTTCAAGTCTCTCCATTATTGTAGGCATCAAAATTCGTTTGCATTTTATACTTAACATATTCATCTGTAATTTTTACAAGCTATATAGAGAGATTTTTTAACCTATTCTGACTTTATCTTCCAACATTTAACCAAATTGTCATTATCGGAGCTATAGGCCTATAAAAGTTTTGAAATTGGTGGGGAATCTTCCTTAGAATTACGACATCACCTCCATTATCAGATATTTGACATAACTTTGAAAAGTAATATTTGAAGTTATTAACTTATTAACCAATGATATATTTTATAAAAACTTGTTTCTTTCTGTATATGATCCAGTTTAAGGTTAGTTTGAAAAGATTATCATACATATTTGATATTATTCATTATCTAGATTGAAATTTGAAATCAAAAGAACTTCTCTATTCCTTGAAACTTGAGTAATCAAGATCAACTTTCTCTATCTTGACAAACTTGAAATAACTTATTACATAAAAATTCATTTGATAGAGAAAGCATGATAATTTTTACTTTAAATCATCAAATTTGACAAACTTTTCCAGAGATGAGCAAAAACTAAACAAAATTGCCAAAGAACATATTCAGTCAGGGGGAAAAAAAGTCCATATAAGAAGCTACTACAAGACGTACAAGTGTTCTGATATTTTAGTCCCCGTGATTTTTGTTTAGAGGATAATAGACGTTATGCTCTGTATCAGTTTAATTGTAAAGAAGTAGGGTGTAATTCCTCTTAATGTGGGATACGCAACAAACACTTTAAGAACCCGAATTATGCAACACAGGTATAAATCCAGTAAAATAAGGGAGCATTGCACTACGGAGCACCAACCCCCTCCTACAGCTGAAATTGCTAGTTATTTTAAAATGTTATTTCAAATTGATAATTTCTATTATTCTATCTTCGCATAGCAGAATCCCTTTTTTATAAAATACTTTTAAGCCAGACATTAATGTGAAAATTTAATGCAAATTGAATGGAGTATTAAAGTTTTTTTGAAATGTCTGAATATTTGCAGCTATTTTACGTACTCTGATAATATAGTATTTCAAAATAATTCTAAACTTTATAAGATATTTTTTTTTTTTTATTTGAATTAAATTTTTGAACTTCAAACAACCAGACAAAAATCCTTTTATATATATCATTTATATACTTTCATGTTTATTATGTAAACATATATTTTACGAATATTCATATGAATGAAGAGAAAATTTCCTGTGCAAACCTCTGAGCGCGAAATATTGAGATCACCAGTGTAGTACAGTGAATCTTCTTTGCTTCATATAGAATAAATCCTTAATAAATTTTCTTATGAAAATAAAGAACTAATTTAGAAGAATGGAAAGATCTTGCAAAAAAGTATATTATTTATTATTTATTATTATTATATTGAATTATATATTATTATTATGTACTTATATTATTATTATATTATTATTGATTATATCATTATTATTATTATTCATTTATCATCTATTATATATTACATATTTTATTATTAATTTGATTATTTGCATAATAAGAAATAGTAGTAGTAGTAGTAAACCTTATTATATATTATTATTATCTATTCATTATTAATTACACAATTTCTATTTAACTAGGAATTTGTAAAAAAATAAGTATTTAATTAATAAACAATTGGTAATTTTGAATTTATACAATAGTTAATAATAATAATAAGAAGATATAAAGATAATAATAATCAATAATAAATAATAATAATAATTAATAATAAAATAATTAATAATAATAATAAAATAATAATAATAATAATAATAATAATAATAATAAGTGTGAAAACGTTTTGCTAATAATACTAATAAATAATATAATTAGTACTAATTTTTGTCAAGTACCAAATATTATATTATATATAATAATAATAATAAAATAATATATAATAATTAATAATATAAATAATAATTAATGAGATAATAATAATAATAAATAATAATAATAATAATAATAATAATAATCATTTTACTTATGAAAATGCTAAATACTGACTTTATAAATTATTATTATTATTATTATTATCTATGATATTATTATTATTATTATCATTAATTATTATTTCATTATTATTATTATTATTATTATTATTATTATATTATTATTATTATTATATTTATTATTATTATATACATTGAAATAATAACTATGGAGCTACTTCTTCTTCTTTGTTATTACAAGAATATAATTTCTGGTCATAAAATTTTTACTATATTATATTACTAGATTCTGCAATTTATTAACATGCTTTTCGTTGAATTAATTATATTATATATATATATAATATATATATAGTATATTAATAATATATACTATATACTATACGTATATATATATATATAAGATATATATAATATATATATATATAGCTACATATATATATAATATACTTATATAATTATATATAATTATATAGTATAATATTATTATAATATAGTATATATAGAAAAGGATTATTTTTTTTTATAAAAAACTTACAGTGACACGACGTAAGATATGATTAACATTATATGTCAAAATAATATGCGTTTTGAGCATCCTCCTACCCAACCCTACCCCTTCCACAACATCCCCCCTTGAAAAATTACAAAATATAAATAACAATACGTCCTTTTCTCCTTTAAACATAGCTCAGAGCTATAATAGGTATAAGACATATTTTACATACTCTCACATCAAATACATACATCACCAAACTACCCTTTACAAAACCCCTATCTCATTTCCAATTTGTAAGGCAAAATGAAACGAAGACATAAACCATCAACAGTTATTAACCCTTTATACAAATCTCCATCCTCTTTATTTTTCGATTAGACTTTCCTTATATATTATAATACCATAATATATATATATATACTAATATTATATCTATTATATAATAATTACTATTATAATATATGTATAGTATATTAAATATTATATATAATCATCATACATACTATACTATATAGTTATCTATATCATATATATACTATATATATACTTATATATACTTTAGGTATGATTATAAATAAAATATAAAAGAATAAGTTTCTTGGCATACAAATTTCCAAAAATAAGAGAAAAAAAAAAATCCGAGCGAGCTTCTTAACATTTTTGATCTTTTTATAAAATCTATAATAGTTATTGGGACCAGTGTTTTTTGCTGTGAATTAGCTTAAGTTCTTGTCTGAACTGTTATTACATTCAAAATATACTCATGCCTGTTTTCATATCCAATTCTTACTTGTGACGCTTGGTGTAATTACATTTACTACATGATCTACTTTTCTACCTTTAACATATTAATTGCGCTATTACAATTGTTTATTTCGTCAATTGTTAAATCTAAAATGGGTGGATGTGGTGACTGGCTTTTTCTCGATTCAACTCCATGTTTGATAATAATCATCTCACTAAAGGTTAGCTGTTTAGTCAGCTATCAAAAATTCTTGCCTTGGAATCCTTGCTCTTGCTTGAATAATTCGTTAAACAAACTAAATCTCTTTCTTGTATCCGCTAACGTTCAAGTACATTACCATTTTCAGTGAGAGCAAAAGTTACGATTGTTTCTTATACACGCTCCCAATTCATAGCCATGTTTTTTTGATCCTCGTTTTTAAGTAGGCCACATTCAGGCTGGTGCCGCGCTTGGACTACCACCAGTGCCTTTTTGGATGTCTCGTTATCCCATAAACCATCCAAAGGCGTAACTTTCAATATTACTATTTATTATGTTTAAGAGCTTCTTGCTTTGGAAGTTTCTGTGGAAACGTCCCAACCTAAGTCCTGTTTGATTTTGTTACCATCTGCATGAGTGAAGGGTGCCTGGAGATTTCTTGCCAAATAATGTTGATATATTCCTTGATTTATACATAATAGCACATTTCATACAGATTATTTTTTGGACAGCGTTAATGCTTAACGACTATCTCTCAGCAGTTCTTTTTCAGTTGGTGTTACAAGTTCATAAATCAGACTATTCTCCAGTTTATTACATCTTTTCCAATTTATTCAGGGTACCTTAAAAGTTTTTGGCCCTTCTGTTTGTCCATCAATTGCCTCGAGTTAAGTGTCTGAATGGAAGTTCATTTACATGTAAGATGCAAATTAACCACTGTATCGTCTTTCCATATTATATAATATATATACTATATACTATACTATATATATATTATATATTATCTAAATATATATATAATATATAATATATATTTAAATTTAATATATATAGTATATATTATATATATATATATATATTATATATATTTTTCAATCATCCAAAAACTCCACCAACTCTTCCAGTGTCTAACGAGTTCCCATCGCAAAGAATACTTTAAGTAAATCTCGCTGATTATAATCAATTAAGAAAAGTTATATATTTATCAGTAACACATATGAAATATAGAATCTGGTGTAACATGGGTCATGTAAATATCATCTGCGTTCTGTTTACAATATTAACCTTTATAATTAACCTTTAACTTCAAATTTTATTGTATCTGTTATCCCAATGCAAATAAATCAATGTGTTTGTTTTCTAATTTCATTCTGATGGCATTCTTCTTGCCAACACATATCCTCTCTCTTTTCCTTCCTTATCCCTCTCGGCTTTCATTCGAATATCCCATATCCTTTAATGCTGCTTGACAAATAGCACGCAGTGGCCTTTAACATACACTGAAACCTGTTAGCTTTTATGTTAAATGTTTTATACACATTCTATTCTAGAATTTTCGGACTAATTTCAAATTCTGGAAGAATCTCGTATCACTTCCACTTTTCCTCTATTATCAATGTATCTTTTCATAACATCAAAGTTTAATCCTACGTTGGTTGAAGGAGCACAAATTTCTACGGCTCGGGGGTAATGCTACTGCTGATGCTACAACCCCTACCCCTGCCTAGACTTACAATAGGTTCAACATTTGACCCTTCCCAATTTTCTTGCATTTTTCTTCTCGCGACCTGTTACTGCTTATATCAATGTCCCAAGCTGATTTTCCCCTTGTTATCTGCCACATAAAGATTCCATTCAATAAAATTAGCTTTAATTGTAATATCATCATTTCCTTATTTTTTTGTCATACAGTTTGTCCTGTGCAAATGTCAAGCAATTGTATCATATGATATTTACTTTACTTTGTAAACTCATCTTTTCTCCTGTTTTTCGGATCGTATTTAGTTTGTGATCGTGATTCTATATTAAGTCTTGAACGCTTGAATATATATCCATCAAGTGTTTAATGCTTGAAGAAAAACTTTATCAGATGAATACAGTTCCCTTGCAGAAACACATGTGGATTCCAAGCCCCTTGCAACAATATTATTACCACTCTATTCATAACAAATAGATAAATGAAGAAGCTATAACGGAGAGACGAGAGAAACATCGAAAGTGATTGAAAAGTTTGCGGTTTCGGTGAAGTCATGTTAGATGGTTATAAGGAAATTGGGTACCGTTTAAATATTTTGGATGTACAGCGTCAGAATCCGGTTTGGATGAGCAGTCTTCTGCAGAGTAGGACTGGAATGAGTAGTAGGGTTTGTGTGCAATAAATCCCTAGGTGGATAACGCTACCTACAGTCTCTTGAGCAAGCTAGGTTTATTGCTACGGCCTATGTGTGCTTACCGTAGTTAACGTACTTATAGTAATAAAACTTTAGTGTTCTGTGATAAAAATTTATAGTTCTAAAGTACAATGTGTTCAGTTATGTTTGACAATCTTAAGACGATGGATCGGAGTTGAGACAGAAATTGATCGATTAAATGATAGCATATGAACCGCTATTAGGAGTTGTGTGGTGAAAAAGACTCAATCTAAGAGAAATTAAACCCACGTATATAGAGTTGGTTTGATCTATGGAAAGGATGAATGCTAGTCGGTTAGTTATTCGTGTATGCATAATGGTGAGTGATGCTGGGAATCCTTTATCATGACTCGAGTAATGTACGAAGAAAAGTGATAATTTGAGTCCAGTCCAAGAATGTTCCTGTCGAGTGGAAGCTAGCAATTATGAGTTTGGCAGAGGCTAAGAAGAAAGTGCATAAACAGAGTGAATGCGGCGGTTGGTGATCATGGCGTTATGTGTGTGGTTCTTATCAAGTTGAGCCCACATTAAACGAATTAACATCACATGTTAACGGTTCTCGCAGTCTCGTGAAGCCATAGGTGGAATATTTTCTTCTAGATCAAACACTATTTTCTCACTTAAGTGTATAGGCCTAGACGCGCTCAAACGGGGAATTTCTTTCGACTTGGGTCCTAATGTGTCTTCTTTACAGCTTCTTCCATTCCGGGTGTTTGCTGACAACGCTATCCAATAGATATACCTTAGCTTCTACTGATTACTTATATTATACTCATTACTCTCTGTACACCTAGCGGGAACGACTATAAATTAATATATATACTTCTCTACGACGATCAAATATCTCATGCTAAAGCTGTTCCCTATATATATAAATGCATACTGTATTATGACATTATTACACTTGAGAGCTTTGTTATTAGTATACTTATAAATATATATAATAGATATAATTAAAATTTGTCTTAAAATATACTACCTTCATTATTATCTATACTTCTCTACCACTAATACTTATATAATGTACTATATATGATTAGCTTATACTATACATATACACTATGTATATGCTACTATATTATAGTTAATATAATATCAGTATACTATATATTATTATAATTTGATTTTATTTTATTATTTATTTTTTCCTGATCGATTGGTAGATTTTCTAAAAAGTTTGACCCACGTCAACTTACTTCCATACCAGATTTTAGCAGTTGGCATTTCAGCCCAATTCACAATTTTTTAACAGTTTGTCAGACTATAATATTTGTATTTAACATGTGTATTTGCTTTATAAATTACCAAATGAATGTTGGTGAAGTTACAAGTCTAAAAAGGTATAAAGCAATAAAATATTAAACATGTCTGCTATAAGAACAAACTTCTTTCGCAACGTCATGTCTGTGAGTAGCTTATTCAACATGGAAGCATATTTTATATTATTTATAAGTAGCCCAATCAATCATTCTGGAGTTTTCCTCAAGATTGATGCAAAATTTTAATTTTAGAAATCTTTCAAGTAGAAAGTGAAATAATAATTAGCTGTATTGCTTATACTTATAGTGAAACCACCTGTTGCCTGAATAATTATAGCAATGGTAACTAATAGTGGTGAGATAAATAAAACTAGTGTTGTCACAGGCTCAAATAATGATAGCAATAAATAAGTAAACAGCATTTCAAATATTAAGATGTTTTTGTACAAATGCCAGCCTTATAAATAAAAAAGATGAGCTGATTAGTTATACTATAAAGGAGAATCTAGGTTGTATAACAAGCATGGGTTAATGAAAAATTATATAGTCTCTCCTTTCAGAAATATGAAGTAATTGAATTCACTTTATATATACCAGCATAAGGAAAGAATGTGGGCGGTTGTTGCAGCCACTTTATTCAATCCCAGCACTTATATTCAATCTGTTAACGACCTCTGACATCATCTAAATCCTAACCTTATAATCATTATGTTGAATCTGTTATGATTAGAGTATCCTATGTACAAACTAAACTCAACCAGAATATGGCATTTTAGACATGAATGTGACGCGAAGAATTACATTAGGTACAGTATGCACAATTAAAGAAAAAATTATATAGTTCATAATGGGTGATTTACAATTTTCCTGGCAATTTTTGACTGACACATTCCTTTGATCTAATAATGACCAGTAGTTACATTATTTATAAATTATATATATACTAGAAAACTTTTTTTGAGCCAGATGATCCTTGAACCTTTCAAGACAACAATTGCACTGTTTCGTTAGATCTTATAAACTAACTAAAAAAGTAAC
>JABUQX010054075.1:25000-50263 GCA_015478945.1 Trachelipus rathkii | reverse complement strand
ATGTTTATGGTGTTCTAAATAATTGAAAACATAGGCATGAAGTAAATAACCACTTAAGTATAATAATAAAATAAAAATAAAAATGATTTTAATAAAATTATACGGTTATATGTCGTAAGTGAGTGTGCGGTGTGTTTTGTACGGCCATTCTGTGCCATGTGTGTGTGTTATTGTGTGTGTGTGTAACTATGTGGCGTGTCTGTGTGTATGTGTGTTCTAAATAATACATTCGCGCGGAAATATTGCGCTCTGGCGCACCCGCGGGCTGGCGCGGAACGCGGAATATTGCGCGCTGCGGGCCGCACGCGGCGGCGAGGGAACCGCGGTCGGGACGCCAACCTGCGGGTGCCGTGGTTGGTTGGCCTTTGCGAGGTTGCTGGGGTCATTTGCTGATCCCTGGGGTTAGCTTAGGTGAAACTAAGTGAATTAATATTATCTATTCTAGTGAAATTAATAATTATTCCTCAATGTTAAGTATTTATTATAAAATATGAGATATACACTTAGTAAAAAATAAAAACATTTTTAATAAAATGGAGAGATAACTTGGGCACCGCTTAACAGCTAAAAATGACTATGATTTTAAAATGAGTTGAGGTCTAAAAGATAATAAAACCCTCAAATACAAGTTTAAAGAACAAAGGTAATTTTCAAAAGACGATAAAATAAATCTCGACCAATCACATAGGAGGTCATATAGAGATAAGGATTTCCCCGACCAATCACAAGTTAAGGAAAAAACATTTCCTTTTTACCTGCTTAAAGGATCTTACCGATTCCAGCATGTTTCAGTTGGAAATATATTTAATAAAAATAATAATAAACAATGAATCAATTGTCTATACGGGAAATACCTTTTGACCTGGGTATATTAGGAAATTAAATTAGCCCGTCTACAAAAAAGGATTATCCTTACGTAGGGCCTAAATTTAGGCCTAATGTAGTTATTGCACCACATTTTACCAGAAAAAAAGGTGTCAGTTTTAAATATATTTTTGACCCCTGGAATTAGGTTTAAATCGCCCCGGGTTACAAAAAAGGATTATCCTACAAATTTTAGGCCTGAAGTAAGTTATTTCAACACATTACCCAGAGAGAGAGGTTCAGTTTCGTATTCTGTTAAGGAAGTGCGAGAAGGGTAGTTGTGTTTCTCGTGATGGATTGTCATGTACATAGGATAATAATAATAATAATAAAGAAAACCCGAATTATTTAAAAACTTTGGAAATATTTTAGTTAACAGTCGACAGTGGAATAATCATATTTGTTAATCAGTGAAATAATTTGTTAACTTTTTTAAATAAAAAAAACTTAGACATGATTATTAAAATACATGTTATGTTGGCAGAGAAGAACTTATTTTGTTTATTTTATTATACTTATTACATGGCGTTAAAGATGATGATTTAAAGCAATAATAAGTCAAGAGGGAGGAACAAAATCCGTGGGCATAGGGCTTGGTGTTAGAGGTCGGTGCTGGGCCTGACCTTTTACTCGGATATTGTTTGCTTTAAGGTACGTTAAATATATGATTTTGTTAATTAAAATTTCATAAAATTTTTAGTAAAACGTTATTTTATTTTTTTATTTTTTGTTATAAAAAAGTTTATTAAACAAAAAGTATTAAAACAGTTAAAATAAAATAAATCTTTGTGTTCAAAACAGATAATTGTTTGAATGTTATTATAGGAAGTTTTTAAGAAACTTTGAAATAATTTTAGTATAGTATTTGAATGAGTAATATAAATGTTAGTGTTTAATTAAAACGAATGTAAATGATTAATTAAACAAAATGTTTTTTAAAAATTATACGTTATATGTTAAGTAAGTGAGTGTGCGTGAGGTGTGTGTTGTGTGTGTGTGTGTGTGTGTACAATCTGTGTTGCAAGTTGTAAGTTCAATCTGTGTCTGTAGTAAAACTAAATCGGTGTATTTGAGTGTAAGTAAACTTCTGGTGAGTGTAAGTTAAATCTGTGTCAGTGTTAAAGTAAATCTGTTGTTGTGGAGTGTAAGTATGTAAATGGTAAGTGTCTATGGGACCAAATGTAAAGTGTCATAGTGAATGTGTGATCTAAATAATAATAATAAAATGTGTTTGTATAAGGTGAAGTGTGTGTGTGTTGTGTGTGCGTTGTATGTGTGTGTTGTGTGTGTGTGTGTGTGTGGTTGTGACCACATGTGCCCCTATAAGTGTTAAATGAAGTGTCTTTATGGGGTTAAATGTATAGTGTCATATGTGAATGTGTATAAGTGTCAATGTGAATGTGTGTATAAGTGTAAGTGTAGTGTGTGTGTGTGTGTGTGTGTTGTGTGTTGTGTGCTGTGTGTGTGTGTGTGTGTGTGATCCTCATGTGTGTGTGTGATGGTGTGTGTGTGTATGTGTGTTTTCTAAATAATAGATAATTAACAATAGGCGATGAAGTTAAATAACACTAAGTATAATAAAAATAATAAAAAAACATTAATAAAATATAAATAATAATAAAAATAAATAAAAATAAAATAAAATAAATAAAAAGTTTATTAAACAAAATCAAAAACAATAATGTTAATAAAATAATGAGTTAGAAAACAAGTAAAGTTAGAAAGTTAAAACAGTTAAAGCAGAAAGGTTTAAAGCAGAAAGCAGAAAAGTTAAAGCAGTTTAAATCAGAAAAATAAAAATAAAAGAAAACAGAAAGTTAAAGCAGTTTTTAAAAACATGAGTTTAAAAAGCAGTAAAGCAGGAAAGGTTAAAGCAGTAAAAGCAGTTTTAAAACACAAAGCATACTAATCCCCTAGTTGGTTAGGTAATAACACCTCTAGTGATTTACTGCTGTTTACTGCTTTAAGGGTTGTAAAGTAATATATGTTTAATAAAATTTCGTACAATTTTTTATTAAAATTAAAAATTGTTTATATGGCCGTAAACTCCTGTGTTGTTTGTTATTCTTTGACATTACAAATTGTTCCTGTAGAATTTTCTTGTTATAAAAAAATAAAAAGAAAAGGAAACAAATAATAATTAAAAGTAATTAAAACAAAATTAAAAATTATAAAAGAAACATAATAATGTTTTTAATAAATATATGAGTTTAAGCAGTAAAGCAGAGAGTTAAAGCAGTAAAGCAAGAGTTAAAGCAGTAAAACATATGAGTTTAAAGCAGTAAAGCAGAAAGAAAAAGCAGTAAAACATGAGTAAAGCAGTAAAGCAGAAAGTTAAAGCCAGTTAAAGCAGTTAAAACAAAGGACATACTTAATTCCCCCTAGGTGTTAGCGTAATAACCCACCTCTATTGTTTTTACTGCTTTTACTGCTTTTAAGGTATGTAAAACTATGCTATGTAAGAAAATTTCGTACTATGTTATGTATAAGAAAAATGCTGTTTTATTAACAAAAACTCTGTGTGTTTTTATATCTTACATTACAAATTAAAAATAAAAATATTAAAACCAAAAATAAAAATAGAAATAATAAATAAAAAAAGTATTAAAAAACAAATAATAAAAAATATAAAAGAAAACATAATGTTGAATAAATGATATGAGTAAAAGGAGTTAAAGCAGAGAGTTAAAACAGGTAAAGCAGAGAGTTAAAGGAGTAAAACATGAGTTAAAGCCAGTAAAGCAGTTAAAGTTAAAGCAGATTAAAAACATGAGGATTAAAGCAGGATAAAGCAGAAGTTAAAGCATTAAAAGCAGTAAAACAAAAGACATTACTAATGCCCCTAGGCGTGTTTAGTAATAACACGTCTATTGTTTTCACTGCTTTACTGCCTTAGGTTCTTGTAAAGTATATGTTGTTAATAAAAAATTTCTACAAATGGTATAAAAAATAATGTTTATATATCAGACACTCTGAAATTTTTTTCCTTCTTACATACAATTTTTAAAAAAAATTTATAAATTGAAAAGTTATGAGAAGTGGAAAGTATCAAGTAAAATTAATGAATTAAATATATTTGTTAAATAATAAAAGGTCTGTAATGAGTTACAGTTTAGGTTCTGCGAAAATGTTTTTAATAAAAACATGTTTAAGTATGAAATAAAAATGAATTGTGTAAGTTAGTATTTTTGAAACGAAATTCTTTGAAATTGTTTAAGTATGAAATTAAAAATGAATGACTTATAGTATATATATTTTTCATTAGCGCGGCGGGTCGCACCTGCGGGTGCGGGGCTTCCATCCTTTGCGGGGAGGGGGCTTGCTGCGCCCTGGTGGGCATTCTTATGAAACTTTGGGAAGACATTAATATTAACCCTGTTCTATGATGTGGGAGGAGATGAGCCATCAAAGGTTTGATTTCAGTCCAAAGATGAATCCATCAATATAGATGTATCAAGAAGGATGGAAGTCATCCAAAGATGAGTCATCAAAGAATGAACCTTCAGAAGTTGAGGCATCAATGCTGAGACATTAATGCTAAGGCATCAATGCTGAGGCATTATGCTGAGGCATCAATGCTGAGGCATTTAATGCTGAGCACAAAATATCGAGTTGTGTGAAGTGTAAGTGTAAGTGGTTTACCTGTGATGTGGGTGTAGTGTAAGTGTATATGGTGTTAATGTACAGAGTGTCCTAGGATGAGTGTGTGTAAGTGATATAAAGTGTTATTAAAAATACTAAACTCATAGTGAGAAGGCAATTCTAGAGATGTGAATATACCCAAGATTCCTCCATACCTTGATTACCTTAGGAGGTAGACACCCTATTAGGGCTTATTTTCCCAGCTCCTTTGCCGGGAACGTACGGCCGCCGTGGCCGCAGGGAGGCGTAGAAAAGGCTTGGAAAACAGTTGGGCACTTCAGTTGGCACCTATGTGGCACTCACTTGGCCCTCACTTGGGCACTTTGTGGCACTCACTTGGCACTCATGGCACTCATGGCCACGTCATGGTCACTCACCTGCACTCACCCTTGACACTTCAGTCTAATACCATAGACACTAATAGAACATCACTAGATACTTCCTTACGGTGATTGGGATCCATCAAAGCCATCAAGTTTAGCGTGGCGTTACCAAAAATTGGCCCATGGTATATGGCATGGTCAAGGACTAAATATCATGGTGCAAACAATGGTAACGACATCAAACAAAAAGGGCTAAAGCCCCCTAAAGTTTAGCAAAAATTATACGTGGGCAAAAATTGCCACGGTCGAAAAAAAAATCTAGGGGGCGTAAAATAGCGGTGCGTGTTATACGACCAAACGGTTGGCTGACGCAACCGTTTGGCGCACCCTTTCTTCGAAAGGGTGCCTAAAAATTAGGGTTGCCAAAAAAATTAGGGTTGCCAAAAATTAGGGTCGCCGAAAAATTAGGGTTGCCGAAAAAAATTTAGGGTTCTCAAAAAAGGGGTCTCAAAAATTAGGGTTCTCAAAAAATTAGGGTTCTCAAAAAATTAGGGTTCTCAAAAAATTAGGGTTCTCAAAAAATTAGGGTTCTCAAAAAATTAGGGTTCTCAAAAAATACCGTGGGCCAAAAATGACCCATGGAAGATCAAAAGGGTTGGTCGAAAAAAAGGTTAAGGCCCAAAAGGTCAAGGCCCAAAAAGGTTAAGGTCAGGTAAAAATTTGGCCCAAAAAAGGTCACAAGCCCAAAAAGGTAAAGGTAAAAAAGGTCGCGGGCCAGGAAAAAATTGGGCTCAAAAAAGGCCTCAGGTAGGTTCCTGGACGCTGTGGTCAAAATGACCAACACGTGCAAAATGGTAGCCCTACTACTGTAGCACACACAAACATTTTTTATAAGATAAAGAGGCCCGTATATATTTTTTTATTTACAATCAACATGCGGTAAGGAGCGACACAAAGCACACTTCAAAATCTTAGCTTGCATAACTGAATTAATGTCGCGCTTTACATTAAATATTTATTACGTCTGTGTTTGTCCAAACTAATTTTAATTATAATTTAAATGTTAAGTAGATTTTTAATGTACTATAGTATTAATTTGGATAGAAAAACACAAGTCTAGGTATATTGTTATTGACATGTTTCCAAACGTGGAAAAATATCAAAACAACTTCTTCAATCCTGATTTATGCAAAATAAAAAATTTGCAAAAAAAAAATTTATGACAATAATTTTAATAATTTCTAATAATAATAATAATATTTACACACTTTAACAATATAGGTACTTTATATTACGAGGTAGGCCTGAACCGTATGCTACATAACACAACTTTAAAAAAAAAAAAAAATTTTCTTGGGGCATTTTTGAATGGCTGTATTTCTTAAAAACAAAGCAGAATTACCCAAAGTCAATATTGCAGGTGAAGGGACATCTATGGTAGTAGTAGATATTAATGTGTGAAAAAATTTCAGAATTTTTAGCACTTACCCCATCAGAGATTATTAAGGTTCAAAGTTACCGATTTTCCGAAAAATTGATTTTGGGAACCACCCTGTGAAATTTTTTTAAAAATATTTACCAAACTTCAAAGTAAGATGTTAAGGAGTTAAAACCCTACTTTAGTACTGTACATCACACAAAATTTTATACTCGTTAATAGTTATTTTCCTTCTTTGTAATAATAACACCCACGAAAATGGAAATTTCTTTCGATTTTAACACAATTTTTCGGATTCATTCTCATGGTTGAAATATTATTTTCCCCCCAAAAAAACAGGAAAGGCCAAATGTACCTTAAGGTATCCCTAACAAATCACTCTCTATGAAATTTGGTATAAGAATTACCAATATGGAGATATGACTTAAAATGTTACCTCTATTAAGTGATAAATTTTGCTCCACCTGGTCAAACATTTTGGCTCACCCTGTTGCAACCAGAGTAAATCTACAAAAACGAATGGTGGTTGTTGAACTTTCCCAGCGGATAACATTAACGCCAGTGCAAAAATATAAAAAGTTTTTTCACAAAATCTTATCGAGCGGCCATCAGCGGTACGGGAAAAATGGATAGACCCATATATCTTATATATCTAACCAAGACTTTCAACACACACAACACAAAAAAAAAAAAAAAAAAAAAAAAAAAAATCTCAAGAAATGTTCTTAACTTTTTCACAAAATTCTCTCACACAATGGTTTATTTGACTTCAGGGCTTATTTTATTCTAATACAGAAAACTTATATATAAATATATATATATATATATATATATATATTATATATATTATCATATATATATATATATATATATATTATATATATATATATATAATAGTATATATATTATTATATATATATATATATAATTATATATATATATATATATATATATATATATATATATATATATATATATATATAGAAAGATATTATCTATATATATATATATATATATATATATATATATATATATAATATATATAGTATATATTATATATATATATATATATATAGGATATACTAATATATATATTATATAATTATATATAGTATATATATATAAGTAATATATATAATATTAATATATATATATATATAGTATATATATATATATATATATATATATAATATAGTATGGATTGTGCCTAAAGCTAGGGAAGTAAGAATGTTAACAGCGAATGGTGGAATGAAGAGGTGATGAAAGCGGTTAAAGGTAAAAAAGAAGCGGGTTGAATGTACTAAAAGCAACAATGATGAGATCTCAAAAGAAAGATGCTTGGAATTATATAAGGAGGAAAAACGAAATACTAAAAAGGGTGTATACGTAGGAGAAAAACAAGAAGGTAAATAACAGTTGGAAGAGGATGAATGAGTGGGACATACAAGGAAATAGGAAGCTCTTCTGGAAGGAAGCCGACGAAAGGTTTAAGAATGAGAATAAGGGGGGAATCTGCTTAGAACACATGAATTAGGGATTGGTGCTTGTTGTAACTGAGTGAAAATGGAGGTTGAGGGAGTGTGGAAAGAACACCTCGAAAAATCTGCAAACAATTATTAACAGTAATGATGAGTTGTTAGTGAATGTGTGCGGTTTTTTGATGGTGCAAGAAGGAATAGGTTATTTTGGGATGGTAAGGTTATTAGTAAGGAGGAGGTAATGGATAGGGTGAGGAAAGTTGGAAGAATGGTAAATCTGTATCTGCAGGTATAGATGAAAGATTACTAGTGAAATGACAAGAGCGGAGGCGAGCCATGGTGAATATGATTGGATTTTGGAAGTTGTGTAATAAAGCGTTTATGGGAGGGTATAGTTCCAAGGGATTGGAGGAGAGCGGTTAATAGTACCCTTGTATAAGGGTAAGGAGAAAAGGGGGAACTTGTAGAAATTAATAGGGGAATGAAGTTTATTGATGTTGTAGGAGGTATATGCTGGCTTATTTTTGGTCGAAAGAGTTGCGTCGAGTGAACTGAAGGGACTGATGGGTGTAAGAACAAGGTGCGTTTAGGCGTGGTAGAGGATGTGTGGGATTCAAATCTTTACCATTGAACAACAAATGATTGAGAAAAATGAGGGAGAAGAAGAATAAATTGTATTTAGTTTTATGGCGATTTGGCAACAGGCGTAGTTAGAGTTTAATAGGGAAGCGTATGGCAGTGTTCTCAGTGAATATATGGTGTTGGTGGTAGGCTTTCTGAATGAATCAAAAAGTATTGTATGGACGAGTAGTGAAGGCGTGTTGTAAAGCATATAAATGGTGTCAATGGTGATTGGTTTAGGATTAATAGCGGAGTAAGACAGGGTGTTGTTATGTCTCCTTGGTTAGTTATAAGTTTGTATATGGATGGGGTTATGAGAAGAATTTGAGGTGGGGATTGCAGGGAAATGGTGTAGAATGGTGGAGAATGGAGTTGAGTTGAGGGTGCCCTACCTATTATATATGCGGATGATTTCGTTCTGTGTGGCGAATCTGACGCAGAGAGTTTGAGAGGATTGAAGGGAGAGATTTGGCAGGGGGTGTGAAAAAAGGAGGGGCTGAAAGTAAACGTGGATAAGAGTAAGGTTTTGGTTGTGAGTGAGGCCACTCCTCAGTGTGAAGTTATGTTTAGATGGTGAGCAGCTAGAAACAAGGTGTCTGAGTTAAATATTTAGGTATATGGTTGGATGAGAAGGGAACGGACGATGCAGAGCTGTAGTAGGAAACGTTGTGAATGCAAGGAAGGGGCTGGTCAAGTTAAAAAATCGTTGGTGAATGCAAAGGACTTAAGTCTGAGTGGTGCTAGGGTTCTTTACATGAGGATTGTTTGTTACCTGTGGTTATTTGTATGGTAGTGAGACTATGGTCTGGAATAAGAAGTATAGATCTAAAGTCAATGTGTTTCAGATGGACAATCTTAGGGGTGTGCTAGGGTGTGAGCAAGAATTGATTAAGAAGGACATGAACGTATTTAGAGGAGTGGTGTCGTGTGAAGAAAGGGGGTAAATAAGAGAATAAATTTGAAAGTATGTTGATTTGGTTTGGTCATGTGGAAAGGATGGAATGATAGGTAGGTTGTATAAGCGGATGTATAGATGGTGAGTGTGTTGGGAACCGGCCGGCTGGGGGAGACCGAGGGAAAGTGGATTGAGTCGGTGAACGAATGTCTGAAGGAGAGAATGTGAGTTTTTGGCAGAGGACGGAGGAATAAAGGGTGCATGATAGGACGAGAAATGGCGGCGGTTTTGTATGGGGGCATGGTGTGGCCCACCTGGGCCAGGGATGAACCCTTTACATTGACGATTTTACCATAGAAATGAGGGTCCGTCGCGGTCCCATGATGCTCTTTAGGGTGGATTTTCTGTTTGTGACGAGCTCTAGCTAATTAATGGTACAGAGGGGGCCGTGTAAGGCTGGGCTTTCTTGTCGACGTTTGTCATGTTCTCCAACTGCTTTTCTTTTCCGATACATGCTTGTACAGCACCTTTACCCCCAATCTTGGGGCAAAGAGGAAGGTGAAGTAAAGAAAAGAAAGAAAGAAATATAGTATATATTATATAAGCTATATATATATATATAATATATATATAGTTATATATATAATATATATTATATATACCTATATTATAATATATACTATATAATATTATTATATATATATATTATATATATATATTACTATATTATATATATATGTTATATTCATATAGTATATATTATATATACTATATACATATATATATATATATAACTATATTATATATATATATATATATATATATATATATATATAGTATATATATAATATATAATATCATAATATAAATATTATATACATCATAATAATATATATATATATATATATATATATATTATAATATATACTACTATATATATATATATATAGTAATATATAGCTAATACTATATTTATATAATATATATATATATATATATATATATATAAACATTGTCAAATTGTCCTTAATTGTATTTTCAATATTTACATACGTCACTCAAACTGTTAAATGGGAATCACATTTAAAAATAATAATAATAATAATAATAATAATAATAATAATAATAATAATAATAATAATAATAATAATAATAATAATAATAATAATAATAATAATTCATTTACCTAAATCCTCAAATTTCCTGTTCATAAAACAAAAGTATAAATATAGCAAAAGAAAAAATTAATCTGCAAACCCAAACTATTAATCTGGCCAACTAAACTAAGGATTACCTTTTTAATAACAAATTACCATTCTGATGATGCTATTAAATCTAAAAGCTAAGCTTAAAATAACTTTAATAGAAGATTCACCTCTAATCTATGATTACAAAATTTGAAACTACAATAACTTTTAAGGCTGTAGCCAGGTAAGAAAGAGGATTGCAAACCCCAAGCGATACCAGTAAATTAAATACAAAGAATATATGTTTTGAATATCAAATCCACTCCCCTCCCAAGAAAAAAGAAAACAATCACGATGGCAAAATATATCTGGCTATGGCCTTATTACTTGAATACCAGAAAAGGAATATAAATCCCACCTGATGATACTGCAATACTTCTCGAGTAGGAATCCAATCTTCTTGGCGGGATTCCCAGTCGCTTACATGCAGCCATTGTGATGTTGCAGCAGCTAACTTAATCATTTGAATACGTTCATTAGCACCAACAAGATCCTGGGCATATAGTAACATTAACAGAAATTGAAGTGTTAGGCAACAGTATAAAAATAATTATAATTGCAATGAATATAAATTACAATTAAAGAAAAAAAGTTTTAAAAAATATTAATTTAAAATAAAAATAACAAGCTCTCTTTAACATATCTTTTCCATTTGCCTCTCTTTGCACCCAAAGAGTTTACCTCAACTCTATTTGCATACAAACTACGAATAATAATACTGTTTTAATTGAAATGCAGGTGAGTCATGGTTCACCTAAGCCTTCTGCAATTGCTTTCATTCAAGATCTCGTACTCTTTATTTTGAATGATGATTTACCTTACCGTCTTTCTTTCTTTTTCTTTTATTGTGCTTAGCTTTGATCTCATTAATTTTTTATTTTTTTTAACAAATACCAGTTTACAAGGCAAGAATTATATATATATATATATATATATATATATATATATATATATATATATATATATATATATATATATATATATATATATATATATATATTATATATATATATATATATATATATATATATATATATATATATTTTTTTTTTTACAGAAGATAAACACCACCGCTCATGGGCAGAGCCCTAATCTAGGAGGGGTGTACTCATTTACGTCCGAGCAGGACGGAGCCAAGCTCATAAAGGAGAGGAATAGCTCTCACATTTTCCACCCGACCAGTTGTAACCTGGGACCCGCTTGTTTTGCGAGTGCTCTCACACTGAGCTAACTGGTGGCTTTTAGTATAAATAAATATAAAATACAAAAACAAACAAAACATACATATACATACATATAAATACATACATAAATACACAAGCACATACATATAATATTATTATTATCACTATTAATAATATTAAAAACTAATAAATATATATATACCGTATATATATATACAAACAAATATCACTATTATTAACATTATTATAACACTGTCATCATCACCATTATTATTATTATTATTGTTATTATTATTGGGATATATATATATATATATATATATATATATATATATATATATATATATATATATATATATATATATATATATATATATATATGCAAGCCTCTGTAAACCATGGTCCTCAAAATAATTTAGTATTGAAAAGTTAGTAATAATTTTTATAGCAAAATTAAAATTAAAATTCGATTTGCTATAAAAGAACTTACTTTTTTATTTTTGAGCTTCAAATTGATTTATTTTCCAATTCATTTTATTTAATTCTTTAGTTTATTTCGACGAAAATATTTATTATTTGTGTCCACAATAAGTGTTGTATATATATATATATAAATATATATATATTTGTGTTTGGATATGTATATATATATATATATATATATATATATATATATATATATATATATATATATATATATATAGATGGTCAGATTTTTTAATGCTCACAGTATGTGGCTAGAGAACGGCAGGTCCTACAGCAAAACAAATTATATATTTGGAATCAGCCTAAAATTCTATGATGGGATTTAACTTTTTTTTTTTTTTGGAAGTAAATTTTTTTTTTTTTAACTTAAGGAATACCCTAGGTAAACCGCAAAGATGGTGGAGTCGGTCTTCGGGTCTCCCGTGGGACGACGGGGGACTAATCCTCGGATGGTCTCCGAACTCTCGCCTTGGTCTTTGGGTGGTCGCGGCCCTCCGACCATCCCCTCTGTCCTCGTCGGTCTCGAGCCCCCCTAAATTTGGTGAAATAATTGTTTTTTTGTGGAAAATTTTAAGTTTTTTTTTTTAGGGGCTCGAGCCAATGTGGGGACAGAGGGGGACGCTTTCATACCCCCGGAGGGGATGGTCGGGAGGAACCCCCGCGACACCCAAAGACCAAAGAACGGGGGTTCCGGAGACCATCCCCGAGGGGGATTAGTCCCCTGTCGTCCACCGGAGGCCGAGAGACCGACTCCTGCCATCTTTTGCGGTTTACCCTAGGTATTTCTTTAGTTAAAAAAATTTACTTCCACAAAAAAAAAAAAAAAAAATTTAATTCCCTTCCTTAGAATTTTTCGGCCGATTCCAAATATATAATTTGTTTTACTCGTAGGACCTGCCGTTCTCTAGTTACATACTGTGAGATATAAAAATCTGACCATCTTTTTTTTTATATATATATATATATATATATATATAGTATATATATATATATATATATATATATATATATATATATATATATATATATATATATATATATATATACAACACTTATTGTGAACACAAATAATAAATATTTACGTCGAAATAAACAAAGCTCAAAAAATAAAAAAAGTAAGTTCTTTTGATAGCGAGTAAGTTTCTAAATGTTTAATTTAAAAATAAAAAATGATTAAATAACCTTTCCAATACAAAATTATTTTTGAGGACCATGATTTTTTTTATATCCTATATATATATATATATATATATATATATATATATATATATATATATATATATATATATATATATATATATATATATATATATATATATATATAATCAATGGGGGTAAAAAAAAACCATGGCCTATTTGGGGTAAAAAAAAACTTCCCCCCCAACCCCAATTTTTTTTTTTTTTTTTTTTTTTTTGCTGTATTGGTTGCTGAACTATGTAACAACTTATGTGCCAAGTACTATGAATCTGCTACAAAGTGACTAGTTTCTAGAGAAAAAAATCTGACCCTCTATTGAAATTTGGTCATTTTAACTTTTTTACATGTATTGCGCAAATTGCCTACAATTCTATATGTATATTTTATTTTTAAAATTTTTTTCCAGTGATGCTACATATTGGTAGTGCTTTTAAATTATAATATCAGTTTTCATATTAATTCACTGGTTTTCTGTATATAACAGATTTTTTTTTACCCCCACTAATTTGACACCAATGGGGTAAAAAAAAACCATTTTTTTTTACCCTGTTATATACATACAGAAAACCAGTGGATTAATATGAAAATTGTTATTTCCTTATATTTTTTACCCTCACATAAAAAAAAAATTGAAATATAAAATATTGAAAATATTAAATTTTCATATTTATAATAAAATATTTTCAAAAAATAAAAAAAAATGCCAAGGACTTACATACCAAAAGAGATGTGAGATTTCATTTGAATCTGTTATAAAGAGTCGAGGTCGACCTAGTATGACATCTGCAGTAACCTCCAAACGCCCTCATGTCCCAATGAGTAGCTCTATTTTAACTGATAAGGAATTTAAGAAAGTCGGAGAGGAATTAAAGAAAACTCAACCAAAGAAAAGAAAATTGCAGAAAACAGCATGACCACAAGAGTCATCCTCAGAAGAGAGCGATTCCAGCCTGAGTAGTGGAGAATTGTCAGGAATTGAGGAATCAAACCTCAAATTGACTGTCAAGAAATCACTTGCTCGTAGGAAAGTTTCAAAGAACATACCAAAATTAAAAGATATTAAAGTTGGTGAGTTTTATGCGGTTCGATACGATCAACCATTAAAATATTACTGGGGTAAAATATTAAAAAAATTTACAAATGATGAGGAAACAGAGCCTGTAAAGGTGGAAATGAAATACCTAAAAAATGAAGTGTTGTTGGGGCTACTGTTGCAGCAGCTCCAGGCCCACCCTAATATATCTGGATCCAGCCTGAAATATATCAGAGGCTGTACACCTCTAGTATATTTCATTTGGTTTATACAATTCTTATTATATATGTCATACCCTTATTAATCCTAACTGTTTTCTCCCATGTTTATTAATGATTTTTCTTTAGGAATTGATACAGTAATAAATATAGGCATTTTCAGCAATATTATTCTTTTTGTGTGTGTGGCACATTTTATCAGTTTACCACATATTCTTTTTGTGTGGCACATTATCAGTCTGCCACACTGTTCGTCATCCACATATTGACGTCTTCCTTAGTCGATATAAGGATACACATCTTGAAGAGGTGAGCGAAATAAACCTATTATTTATGTGGTTAATAGTTCTTATTTCCAATAGATGTGTTGCTGCTTGCTCCATTGTATGTGCCTTAATCATGTGCCCGTATCTCTTTTCTAGCTCAGTAAACAAACGGACACAGCAGTCACTGTACGGTTTTCAGAACACCCTTGCGGAGGGATTGAAATCATCCCCTAGGGTAAGGCACACTTCACACTTCAGTTATTCTATGTTAGTTTTCTGTTATGGAGCACATTTAACAATATCTCATGCCTATTCACACAGGTGCCATCCCCGGGACCTGTTATTATAGCAGAGTGCCAGTTACGGTCCTACCATTTTGTCATCGCCGAGACCTGTGTTCCGAAACTTCTTTATAAACTGGATCTTCTTCAATACATAGATATCCTTTTGTGGAATGAAACTCAAGCTTGCCAAAACAGTTCAAAACAGAACAGAACACCAGTCAACCATCAGACCGCAAAAGTTGAGTGATCTTTAATATTTGCATCCTTTACTACACACACACACATATCAGTTCTTGTTCCTTTTTGTAAATATATCTCTCTTGAAACTTGATTTGAATGGAATTAATTTGAACTGACCTTACAACTTCAACTTACGATCTTAGGTTTGGGCTAGACCAAACCGATGGATAACAGATACTCAGAAATAGGAATCAACATTTAGATTATCCTCCCCTTAATTTAAGAATAATAAACGTTGTTTTAAACGTTTTGTTTTATTTCCCCGGATTCATCAAACCTGACCTTGTTCATTCAAGGAGGAATCGTCAGCATCACTTACTTAAAATTATATCGAAGGTTCATTTTTGCGGAAGGCCCAAATTGAGAGTAAAAAAGGTAGTTACCGTTAGGAGATACACTAATTCTACCATTAACAGCGGTGTAGGTAGTTAATATTAACTTAGTTAGTATTTTCAGACTAACCTTATAACACTTTCGTCGCCACAGTAACAGTAGTACTAACAGACTAAATTTTCTCTCTTTTTCTATTAGAATTAATTCATTAATCTTTACTGACAGTTCCTTTTAGTCTCTGATCTTCGACGCTGTCTTAGTTTCTGATCTCACTTTCTAAATTTATTGGGTGGTTTGGGAACTCTGTTAACAGTTAATATCCGGGTCTTCTTTCCATTAACTCTCCCTAACATACTCTTTAAATTTAGTTGGCGCCCGAACAGGGACTGCCATTTGTATTTAGCACTTTAGTAAGGTTTAACAATTAGATATCTGGGTAGATACTACTCACCTGAACAATTCCAATTCGAAAATTCCGCAAAAACAGTTCTACCATTCAAGTCAAGTCAAGAGACTAGATACAGTTTTAGTTTCATTACAAACTTAACCTCCTTTTTCCTGCAACGCTCTTCCTACTTCTCATCCCTCATTTATATTTGTTTTTTTTTGAATTTATATATTTTTGATATATATATATTTTGAAATACAAATTTCATGTACTAACCCTAATGACGTCCTTAAACAGATTTTCAGAGCTTGGGGGTGAGGGAGTGAATGTGGGAATGGATGAGGTTGAGAGTCGACGTGACATGGGAGCAGTGGGCGGTGGTTTAGCGAATATGGGTGGTGATATTGAGGATGAGATGCCTCCAGCGACTCAACAGGAGATGATGAGTTTCATCAGGGAAAGAGAGGCAATGGGACAGTTACAGTTACAAAGCAGAGAACAAATAAATCCACCACCTAGAGTTCCTCAGCAGTTAACAGAGCAGGTAGCAAATCCACCTTTAGAGGAATTTATATCTACCATTACTCAGGAATTTAAGTTCCTAAAAGAGGAAACGGCCTTATTGAGGGCACAACAGGCTATACCACCACAACAACCGATTGTTGCTACAGCTACTCCAGTAATGACAACAGATGTGTTGTCCAACGAGATGGCTCTAATAAACTTTGGGTCACCTGTTTCACCATTACTAACAGCACCAATGCAGCAGCAACAACAACAACAGTTCTATCCAGGAACTATGGCTCAAACTTTTGTAAGTTCCCCTTCTTCTGACGTTCATTACACGACGCACACGACGACTCCCCCAACACAACTGACTGACGCTACTAACAGACAGCAATATATACCTCCTTATTTCAATGATCCCTTGACTTCAAGTCCTTCAGAGATACCGATAACAGTTCAACAGCCTGGTATCGTACCGCTTATCGATACCCGGTCATATGTTGTTCCGCCTCAACCACAACCGATTTACTCTCTTGCGGATAATAGAGAGCCAGCTTCAATACTCGCACCTAGTAGATTAGACATTTTGGAGCGGCACATGCTTCTAATGTCTCAATCTATTCTCTATCTGGCCGAAATCGCCAAGAACTCCAGAAAAGTGAAAGTGGTTGAGCCAGGAAAGTACAAATATGAGGCTGATCAGGATTTGGTTAGTTATTTCGCCGACTTTGAGCAGTATTGCTCATTTAACTATCCAAATGCACCTCATCAATGGTTAAGGCTACTAGGCAGGCAACTTGAAGGTTCGTTCCTGCAGCTGTACAACTTACTTATTAAAGATGACAGGAACTATGGTTCTATCAAAGAGACTCTACTAACGTGGTACCAGCAAGAGGAGAAAAGGAAAGATGCTCATAAGCTCAATGCATACCACTCAGCTTATAGGACTCCCGGTGAAAGCGTTCGAATGTACGCTCTTCGCCTGGAACACCTCGCAAAGAAAGCATATCGTGGGCTTGATATGAGAGAACATGATTCTCTACGTACAGCTTTCCTACTGAGTCTTCCTCCTTACGTCGAGAAACGGATATCGGAATACATCACCCAGCAAGAGGAAGATAGTAACATCCGTGTGACATGGCGAAAGATAGTGAGTCTTGCAGACACCTACATTCGTGACTACAATAAAGGGAAGAATGTAGCAGCTTCTTCTAACAGCCGGTTTACTGCGTCTCCGGATCAACCTAAACAAGACTTAGACGAGACAATCAGAATAGATGTCATTAATCCAGGTTGGTCGGAGGTTTTACAATCCCAACATGCACAGCCACAACCACCTAAAACAAACAATACCCGCCAACAGAGTACTCGTAACAATAACAATACCCGTACTTATCCCTCATCCACTAACAGACGCAATCAGACCCAAAACACTCACACTGACACGTCACAACGAGAACACTAACAGAAAACACCTCGTTTGTGATTACTGTGAGAATGTTGGGCACGTGATGGATGAATGTTATAAGTATTTAGGGATATGCTCGTATTGTCGAAAGAGGGGGCATGTAAGGAATGAATGCAGGTCTATCAGATCCCCTCCACGTACAAAACCTTTAAGGTAGAGTGTGTCCGTTTTGTAAGGGGCCACATGCGGGAATTAATTGTACTCAAAGGACACCACCGCGCAATACACAAAGGACTCAGAGGTCGCCCACAAATAACAGGCAACACAGATCACCACAGGCCTCTGGTTCAAACAGGAAACATAATTCCCCCAGCGCGGACAAAACACACAGAGCACCGACTGACATGCGTGACTCACCAAGGCCGCAACGGAAGTTTTTAGACCCGTGCGACTGGTGCCATAAGTCACATATGGAAGGCCGATGTATGGGTCCTTCAGAAGCAGTACAGGCTGGAGCTTTAAACTGCAAGTCTCCACGGAAATGAGCCCTCCAGTGGAGAATAACAGCTTACAGCAGCTCAATGCCCTAGTAGACATAGTAAATAGTGATAGAAGTAGTGCTAGCACTTTTCCTGTAGCCGTAGACTTAGTAGTCGATAGCAGTAGTGCTAGGACCCTTCTACCTGACACAAAGACTCTTCTACCTGACACAAAGACTCTTTTACTTGACACAAGAACTACTAGTGATAGTAATAGAGATAGTTACTCTCTTTCTTCTCACGTAGTATGTAGTAGTAGTTCCCATACGGAACCAGTAGTATCAGTCGTAGCAAGTAGCCTCCCTATGGAGACTGTCGTGGTAGGAAGTAGCGATAGTCATAGTGATAGGCAGGTGAAATCAGCAGCAGCAGCAAACAACGTGGTGAAACCTCATGATAAGTCAGAGGGTATTTATCATGTCCATCTGGCTGTAAACAATTTTCCAATTGAGGATGATATGGTAGTTACCATAAATCTCTGCCAGGCAGAAGTTGATCCACTAATTGTTTGCGTAAAATTGGAACACAACAGCTCAAATGTGTATGATTGCCTTGTTGATAGTGGGGCAGGTGTAAGTTTGGTGAGTGAAGCAGTATTGCAGACTTTGCAAGAACCAGTTGAGCTTTTGCCATCTGCAAAAGTAGGGGTGAAAGCAATTAGTGGGTTCGGAAGTGGCAGAATTCCGATTGACAACTACGTCAACCTAACTCTTCGGTTTCAAGATGGCTTTGAAACTCAGCCCACCGAATGTTTCATCGTTCCTGAAGAATATATGGAGTTCGCCATAATATTGGGAACATACTCTCTAAGGGATAATGAGCTCTTGCCTGATTTGTCCCAAAAAGAACTCATCCGTAGAGAGGACAACAATGATATAACAGTAATAGCTTCAGGAATTACTCGCCAACGTGTACGTACTCATCCTCATGTGGGTCGTATCACAACAGTTAACAGTCCTATATTCAACAATTCAAATATAGATGAACTAGACATCCTGAATAATCAAACCAATGATAAAGATCTAAAGTTGATCATTAGAGGTTTTCAGAACCAAGATGTTATGCAGGGATGTTGGCTTAGGGTACATAAAATGTACAAACAATACAGATCTCAGTTGATATTTGAGAATGGGATACTTTTTCACAAGTTAAAATCGGGAGAATTATTGTATGTTATTTCTCTTGATTTTCTCGTTCACATAGTTTTGGGACTTCACTTTTCTTGTGCCCATATCGGACGAAATAAACTTCTTCAGCTTATTTACAAGCACTTTTGGCACCCGCGAGTCAACCGGGTGGTCTCAGACATCGTCAGATGTTGTCCGATATGTCAACGACAGAAAACATTTTCTTCTGTCATGACACCTCCGATGCTAAAGATTTTAGCCGAGTATCCATTCGACTTGTGTGCAATGGACTTGCTCCAGTTTCCTCAAACAGGTTCAGGTCACAAGTACTGTATGGTACTCATTGACCACTTTTCCAAGTGGGTTTCAGTTGTTCCTTTATCGAACAAAACCAGTCTTTCTGTTTCTAACAAATTCAAACATCAAATTCTTCCATTTCTTCCAAAAGTTCCAAACCGAATTCTCACCGACAACGGTGCTGAGTTCACTTCTCAGACTTTCCAAAATGTTCTTCAAGAACACAATATCAAGCATATAAGAACTTCTCCGCTTCACCCTGCTAGCAATGGGGTTTGTGAGCGGTTTAACAGAAGTTTAATTCAGATCATTAAATGCTTGGTGCTTGAAAATCCCAGTGGTTGGGATGAGGAACTTTCTTCTTCTGTTCTCATTTACAACAACACGGCACATAGTGCTCTCGGTATTTCACCTTCCGACTTTCTTCTGCAGAAGGCTCATTCTCCGACACACAGTTTTCCACAATATTGGAAAGAAGGTAGTGCGAACTTCCGACCATTTCGCGTCGGACAGAAAGTTGCGAAAAAAGTAATTCGCACTGGTCATAGCACTATTCAGAAGTTCAAGAGCCGATGGGAAGGCCCCTATATCATCACTGCAGTTAATGATAACCGGGTCACCTACCTTATTAGACGTGCTAGTGACCAACAAAATAGATTACAGAAAGTCCATTTCTCTCATCTACGAGGATGGATAGATATTCCCACATACCTTCGCAGATATTTAGCTCGCAACCCTGAGGTGCGCGAGAAATTCTTTACCGACGAGGATGAAGAAGACGAAGAAGAGGTTGAAAATGCAGAAGACTCTGATGTTAACTCAGTAGCTAACAGTTCTTCAATATCCGACAATGATGTTGAAGAAGATCCATTTCAACCCATCGAAGACGATGATGACGAAAACGATTTTGAGGGATTTCTTCCAACAAATCCTATCCCAATGGATTTATTCACGAGGTTGCCTAACTTATGGGATCAAATAGAACAACTGAACGTTGATACTGCAGAATCAACAATGTCTCCTGTGAGAACTCCAGTCCTTTCACCTATAGTAGTTCAGCCTACTCGTTCTCCGCCCAAGGTTACTTTCGTGCTTCCTCCAAGTGATATAACAGAATCTTCACGAACCATTCCGGTTCCACCTTTATCGTTACAGCCGAATCTATCTGCTGTTTCCCCAATTCAGGTACACAGTCCTAGTTTGGATTACCATGACTTCTATACTCATGTATATCCTTCTCCTTCACAACTTCAAGTATCTTCGGCTTTTACACCGCCTATCAGTCACACTATTGTGTCATCAGTTTCTACTTCCAAATCTCCGGCTATAACAAATCCAAATACAGTTGCTTTTCACTCAGTTAGTGAACTAGAGGGAGCGACTTTCTTGAGTTCTTTCTTCAAGGATAGACCAAGTTCCAATCTCCTTGGTCCTTCAGCAGTTCTCAGTTCTTTTCGAACTCAACAAGATTCGCCTCCACCTTTTTCGCCTTTCAATTTCAGTACGTCTTCTCAACATTCCGATTTCTCAGGTTTCCATTCTGGTCCTTCATCTTCTCCTCCTTCAGAATATTATCAGTTACCATCACTTTCTCAACTTTCTCAAACACCACCAGCTCCATATCATGTAGTTGGTGAAGTTCTCGGTGATCCTGCTCATCTCCAACTTGATGACAGTGATCTCGAGTTAGTTCACATCGGAGAAGAAGACTTGACCAGGTTCAATTTTCCACCTCGCCCATTTACTCGACGTATGGGACAGGTACCTGATCTTCCGAATGTGATGGAAACTCCTCTAGAATACGTGCTCAATAGAAGAAGGAGTAGTTTGTTATAGACCGGTTAGTAGTTAATAGTTTCTCAAAATGAATATCAGAATTCTCAACAGTTCATCAATTTCTCAATAGGATCTGCTGTTGTTCGTTGAACTGAACGCTTGCTCGCTCCTGTGGGATTTCGCTCTCTTCCTCATCAATTTTCCCATTTTCCTTCGTTCTTCCTGGGTTCTGGGAATTCTGGGAGGGGATGGTCATGGGGGTGCAGGGTGGAATTTGCGGAATGCGCGAATGCGGATAAAGTGCGGAATGCGAATGCGGAGAAGAATGCGGATGCGGATTACATGCATTCATCTCATCTCTATTCATTCATACTAGCTTCAGACATATTCAGTGACACTGTAGTTTACATTCATCTCAGCCTCACTGAATACTTGCCTATAATTCTATCAGAACGTTGTTGTTGGTTGTAGTATTTATTATTATTAGTATTTTTAATTTAATATTTAACATAACTGAATTTGTAAAAATGTATAAACTACTTCCCTGTTAGGCTAATTTTAAGTACATATTTTCATTTAAACATAAAACACAGATAACAGAGTTGAAGATTGCCCTCGTGGTATTCAACTACCAGTATGATAAGCCAACAACTGTTATGTTCTTTTGTTACTCAACATTTTTTTTTTCAATTTGATACACCGACACTTATTATGTGCTTATTATTTATAAATATGTGAATATGTTTTAAAAATCAGAAATCTCAAAGATTAAATATTCGGTTCAAGATTAAAAATTAAATAATTCCTTAATTCTCAAAATTTTTTGTAAATAATGATTATTTAAATATGTAAATCAGAAATCAGAAAATCCGAGATTAATTATTTAAATAAATTTTAAATTAAATTAATTATCTCAAATAATTTCAAGCTGACTTGTAAATATTAAATTTCAATTTAGTAGAACGGAACAAGAATAAAACTTTATTATTTATGTACCACTTACACGGATGCAAATAATAGAGCAGAGTATTCTTCTCCTTGCAGCATGAAGACTCTCTTAGCTGGCTGTGCCAGCGAGTTGGAACTGTTTCGCCACGAGAGAAAGCTGTTACGAGAAGAATCCAGCATCCATGTCAGGGTGGATTACAGTTCGGGTTGGACTTTCCACGTCTGTCCTTCCCGAGTGGAAACCCTCATGAAATCTGACGCAGACCTTATCCTTATATGGGCGATTACACTCTTGGCTAGGCAGAAGAAATCTATCACGAATGGATCCAAACAACAACAGTATCTGAGCCAATAGAAACTTTACAGTCTAGGGTGTACCCAGTATTATGGATATAGTGAGGTTCTCAACTATACTACGGAACATGGAACAAACTGACACAGCCGGAGTATCATATTAGATCTTCAAAAAAGAAGCAGAGTGGTTTCAAGCTCCGATGCTTTTAGATGGGCTTTACGCAGAATGCTTGTTCCTCTAATAGAAAATTTGGAAAATGGAAATATAGTTGCCTCACTCCATTACAGCTTATACGACTCCACAGTTGGAGTACCCATCGACCTCGAGTCATCAGTCCGACTATTCGTCTGTTCATTTTCAGTAAGTCTTTTTCTTTCCGTCTCCCGACGATCTTCAATTCTGAAATTACATTTCTACAAAGATTTATCGACGAAGAGGAACGCTTGCTTCAGTTGTATATGCCGCGTTTTCCTCATTAAAACAGACAACAGTTTTCAGCTTTAGGTTTAGGTTTTGTACATATTTTGCTATTAGTTATCAGTCTTATGGTTTTCAGTTTGTGTGTGTGATAGGGATGTAAACAATTCTTTCAGTTTCAGTCATTTTCATTCAGTCTCATCTTTTCGCCGCCTACCACTTACTACCAGATCTCCAGCTCCATCAGTTATGATTATAAGGAATTTAAGTGGGGGCGTAGTTTTAGTGAGGGGGGATGTTGGGGCTACTGTTGCAGCAGCTCCAGGCCCACCCTAATATATCTGGATCCAGCCTGAAATATATCAGAGGCTGTACACCTCTAGTATATTTCATTTGGTTTATACAATTCTTATTATATATGTCATACCCTTATTAATCCTAACTGTTTTCTCCCATGTTTATTAATGATTTTTCTTTAGGAATTGATACAGTAATAAATATAGGCATTTTCAGCAATATTATTCTTTTTGTGTGTGTGGCACATTTTATCAGTTTACCACATATTCTTTTTGTGTGGCACATTATCAGTCTGCCACACTGTTCGTCATCCACATATTGACGTCTTCCTTAGTCGATATAAGGATACACATCTTGAAGAGGTGAGCGAAATAAACCTATTATTTATGTGGTTAATAGTTCTTATTTCCAATAGATGTGTTGCTGCTTGCTCCATTGTATGTGCCTTAATCATGTGCCCGTATCTCTTTTCTAGCTCAGTAAACAAACGGACACAGCAGTCACTGTACGGTTTTCAGAACACCCTTGCGGAGGGATTGAAATCATCCCCTAGGGTAAGGCACACTTCACACTTCAGTTATTCTATGTTAGTTTTCTGTTATGGAGCACATTTAACAATATCTCATGCCTATTCACACAGGTGCCATCCCCGGGACCTGTTATTATAGCAGAGTGCCAGTTACGGTCCTACCATTTTGTCATCGCCGAGACCTGTGTTCCGAAACTTCTTTATAAACTGGATCTTCTTCAATACATAGATATCCTTTTGTGGAATGAAACTCAAGCTTGCCAAAACAGTTCAAAACACAAACACCAGTCAACTATCAGACCACAATGATAAGTGTTTGCTCTAATTTATTTTTGCATCCTTTACTACACACACATATCAGTTCTTGTTCCTTTTTGTAAATATATCTCTCTTGAAACTTGATTTGAATGGAATTAATTTGAACTGACCTTACAACTTCAACTTACGATCTTAGGTTTGGGTCTAGACCAAACCGATGGATAACAGATACTCAGAAATAGGAATCAACATTTAGATTATCCTCCCTTTAATTTAAGAATAAACTGTTTAAACGCTTTGTTTTATTTCCCCGGATTCATCAAACCTGACCTTGTTCATTCAAGGAGAGCATCACTTACTTAAAATTATATCGAAGGTTCATTTTTGCGGAAGGCCCAAATTGAGAGTGTTCAGGTAATAAAAGTAGTTACCGTTAGGAGATACACTAATTCTACCATTAACAGCGGTGTAGGTAGTTAATATTAACTTAGTTAGTATTTTCAGACTAACCTTATAACACTTTCGTCGCCACAGTAACAGTAGTACTAACAGACTAAATTTTCTCTCTTTTTCTATTAGAATTAATTCATTAATCTTTACTGACAGTTCCTTTTAGTCTCTGATCTTCGACGCTGTCTTAGTTTCTGATCTCACTTTCTAAATTTATTGGGTGGTTTGGGAACTCTGTTAACAGTTAATATCCGGGTCTTCTTTCCATTAACTCTCC
>JABUQX010054075.1:0-20000 GCA_015478945.1 Trachelipus rathkii | reverse complement strand
GGTCTAGGTATGATTACAAGCAGTAATATGTTGATCAGTGTTTGGAAGCAAGGATTAAAGCTAATAAGATGATAGGTATAATTAATCGCAATGTCATTTACAAGACCAAGAAAGTTATAAGCAAGCTGTATAATAACTACGTTAGGCCAGTATTAAAGTAGTGTGCACATTTGGGGCCCCTTATTTAAGAAAAGAAAGAGCACAACATAACTAAGCCAAATTAGGTTTTTAGTAAGTTATTAAGGTAAAACTGCATGTTGTAATTATGACAAACTTATTAAATCTTTTAGTGTGGTTAGCATATACCTTAGCTATAGTTTTTACTATCCATAGTGGCCTAGTTGGTTTATGCTAGGCTATGTAAGATATTGACAAGCTCTAGGGTGGTGTGTGGATTTTGTATGAGCATGTTGTTACTTCAGTTGACTGGGAGTGTCTCGATAGGCCCATGTGATTTCTTATGTCTTTCTAATTTTTTTTTTTTTTTTTAATTTCATAGAATATCTTTTTAATGTCATACAATATCTATGTTAACTTTTAGTAACTTTTCTAAAACTTTTACAACCAGAGATGTTAAGCTAACTGGTCTATAATTTCCAAAACCTTTCCTACTATCTTTCTTATAAATAGTCACAACATTTGCAATTTTCCAGTCCTATGGTACCTCACAAAATATTATAGATTATTTAAAATCAAATAGAGTGCTTTTGCAATGCTGCTACCACCACCCTCCTGAATTCTAACCTATATATACACCATCAGGACCTGCAGCTTTACTTAAATCAATATAGTCTAGTAAAGATTTAATTTCTTTTACATAGACTATGTTTATAGTCTCAATAGAGATGGAATAAGGTAATTGTTTAGCTACACTGTCACGTCAATAAATCAATATTTTTTGATAAAATTTTTTTTACTACTATTTTTCCTTCCTACTGAGTGTTCTTTGACAACTATTATAAAATAAAACCAAACAGACGAGTCACATATACATATCACTATATAGTATTTTTGGTAATTATGGAGCTAAGCATAGTATAAAAACCCGATTTTTTTTTTAACCAACCTATGTTTCAATACTTTCAATTCAACACTGTTAGAGACCTCGTTTAACCCTAATTATTTAGATCAAGTTAATATCTCCATCAAACATTGCAATAATTTTTATATCATTTCAGGTCTGGTAGAGCAAAATAGAAGTTGATTATGTCAAGTAGTAGTTTATTTAAATAAATTCTACGCCCATTCTCTTAGTAAAAGAGGGTGAGTACCTTATATAAAATAGGTATTAAAATATAAACTGAATTAAATTAATAATAGTATTTCTGCTTGCTGAAATTAAACATTAAAAATGATCATTGTAACAATAAATATTTGGTGAAACTCCCATCCCATCCCATGGTTCAGAAATCAGGAATTTTAAATCACTGGGATTAACAGAATATAACTTAGAGCTAAGCCAAGATCAATACAGAGCAGGAGATCTTTTCAGAAATAGATATTCATAATTAATTGACTTTATTTACATTTATTTTTTATTTAAATGTTATTTAAAATAAAATTTATTAAAAATAAAGGTAATAGTAGTAGTGCAGAGGGGTGTCACCCCCGATTTTTATAAAAATCATAGGAAATACTCTAAAAAAAATAATGAAGAATAATGAAAATCGTCGCTCTTTAGGAAAAAAAGATAAAGCTTTTCAAAGTTATTAAAAATCCCATAGGATTTTCTTATATAGCTACAGAGTGATTCAGAATTATGATAAAAATTTTTGGTAACTGATAAGAAATGCAAAAATAAAGGTAAAAGTTCCTATAAAGGTATGACGTAATGTGCTTAGTTTTCCGTCTGCCTGTCTGTATGTGATTTTTACTAAATAGTTTGTATCTACGAAACCAAGTAGGTCACAAACCCTATAATTGGGATGAGTACTGTTGTGTATAGCAGGGTTGTGGAGTCAGTTCAAAAATTTTCCGACTCCACCCTCTTCAAAATTACTGACTCCAACTCCGACCCCTTGAAAATTACCGACTCCAACTCCATCCTTTTGAAAATTACTGACTCCGACTCCACCCTTTTGAAAATTAGAGACTTTGACTCTGACTCCACCCTCTTCAAAATTACTGACTCTGACTCCACCCTTTTCAAAATTGCAGACTCCGACTGCACTCTCTTCAAAACTACCGACTCCCCAACTCCGACTCCACAACCCTGGTGTGTAGTGCTAATTACGACAAAAAGAGGTATCAAATTTACTATATATTTAAAAATGCCGGCCCTTAAAAGTATTTGAGGCGACATTCCATGAAAGCGGATGACTTAGGTTAAAATGTTAATAAACCAAAAAACACCAAATGGTATAACATTTAATAAATTATGACTATTAATAAGGGAGAATGTAAATTTTAGTAACAGGAAACATCTCATTTAAATAATAACTCTTCCACAAACAGCTACTCCTTCCATTAAACATTTCAGCACATTATTGACCAAAACAGCCAACTACTGTATACAATAATGCACTGTCTGTTTATGTTACACTTAACAATGTAACTCATTGACGGTCTCTTACGTGTTTCTTTTGTTATTGAATATTGATCGTAATTACCACGTGTATTCATACTCTGAACTAGCTGACATGCATCTAATGTATGGGATGGCACACTTCAATTGTTCTGCAGCAATACTTTTGTGCCAAGAGAAATATCCCAACCGAATTTGTCCAAGTGTAAGGTTTTTTGCCACTATTCATCAAAGCCTGTCTGAAACAGGGTATTTGCAGTCCAAAGAGCACACTAATTCAGGCATTTCCCGATCTACTAGGACTGCTGATTTAGAAGAATTAGTTCTTAATGAAATTTCTGACCATCCTGAAAAGAGCATGCAAGAATTTTCACTACAGTTTAATTTGAGCCAATCTAGCATTTGGAGGTTACTACCCGAGCAACAGCTACACCCATACCACGACCATCAGGTGCATACTCTATTGTCACGTGACTATGCTCCTCATGTTGTTATTTGTCAATGGTTTTTGAACAAATGTATTGACCCAAACTTTTTAACGAAGGTTTTATTTACCAACGAGGCTCACTTTACAAGAACAGCTATCGTTAATGTTTATAACGAACACATTTGGGCAGACGAGAATCCTCATGCCATTAAACAGAATCATTCACAACATCAGTTTTCAGTGAACATTTGGGCAAGAATTTTACACGATCATGTACTTATGTTCGAGCTTCCTCCCAGGCTTAATGGCATAATGTTCTTAAACTTTTTGAAACATGAGCTCTGTACCTTGTTTGATGATGTACCACTTCACTTGCGCCAAAACATGTTGTTTATGCAAGATAGGGCTCCTGCACACTTCAGTGCTGCAGTTTGTGAACACCTGAATGAGACCTTTCCCAATCAATGGATAGGTTGACGTGGCCCAATTCCGTGGCCAGCAAGGTTATCAGACCTAAATCCTTTGGATTATTACCTTTGGGGACATTTAAAGACCATGGTAGACTCTTCTCCAATCTACACTATTGAAGACCTACGATTAAGGATTATGAACAGAATTGAAATAAACAGACTCCTGGAATATTTGAATGGGTCCGACAATCGATGAGAAGACACCTGGATGCGTGCATTGGGAACAACAGAGGTCATTTTCAACATCTTTAGTCTTTTGATATCATTTGTAGGTGCTTTAGAAACAGTATGTTTATGTTGTACAAAATTAAACCTATCACACAATAATTATATGTTTATTTACACCTCCTATTCCGAATGAGTTATTCGTTCCTCAAATACTTTTAATATCTGCCATTTTTAAATTTAGAATTTGTAACTTACTTGGTTTCCTAGATACAAGATATTTAGTAAAAAATACATATAGACGGAAAACTAAGCACATTATGTCATACCTTTATAGGAACTTTTACCTTTATTTTTGCATTTCTTATCAGTTACCAAAAAATTTTACCATAATTTTGAATCACCCTGTTATCCTTAAAAAAAAAAGCCAAAATTAGTAGACTTTTTTTTTTCCAGAGCTTTATTTTTTAATTGAACATATACATATGTGTACTAATCCCTAAAAAAAAAAACTTTAAAGAATTTTTTAATGCCATTTTTATAAATTAAAAGTTTATATATATTTTTGGCTTAATTTTACATTTCGGCAGCACAAAAATAAAAACTAAGTCCAGTCGATATTTTATGGGATTTATCAATACATTGATATTGTAATATTAAATCGATTAGTTGTAAATCGATTATTTGTTACAGATGATAAAATAAAAAAAATCGGAACAGTATACATACAAAGTTTATCTGCGTCGCATGTGTAAAGTGAAGTTGTCAGCGCTAAGTTTACAAATGATTGTAAGTGATTTATTTGATATATGCCAAAACGATTGGTGCATGCTAGGTTTTTTAGAACATTTCAACCTAATTTTGTAACAAAAGAGATGTGAGAAATGTTTAAAAAAAATTTCAATAGTAAGAGTTGGAGAAAAATTTAAATCGAGTTTCTGCAAGGTATATCGAGACACTATCCATGAATTGTAATTTGTAAGTACTTTAATATATATATATCATAGTTATATATATATATATATATATATATATATATATATATATATATATATATATATATATATATATATATTTTTATCTAATAAACTCTCTATCAGTAAAAGTTAGAGTTATTTTTACGGCATAGTGGATCAGTAAAGTTGTGGGCTACTTTACCGCACAGTGAGCCAACGAGCCCCCTAAAATGGAGTATTTACCTTTTTAGGGGCTCGAAACGATGGGGGACGGCGGGGGACGTTTCATACCCCGGAGGGGATGGCCGGAGGAACCCCCGCGACACCCAAAGACCAAAGAGCCGGGGTTCCGGGAGACCATCCTCGGGGGGGGATTAGTCCCCTCGTAGTCCACCTAGAGGCCGAGACCCCGATCCTGACATCGGGCGGATCTACCCGTGGGTATTCATTAGTGATATACCCCAAAAAACAATAAATCCCAAAAATGAGTACTTTTGGGACATTTATTCGCAACAATCTATTCGTACTCTATAAATCTCAAAAAAATTTGGGACATTTGATTAACTATATATATATATATATATATATATATATATATATATATATATATATATATATATATATATATATATATATATATATATATATATATATATATATATATATATATAAATATATATATATATATATATATATATATATATATATATCTATATATATATATATATATATATATACACTATGTATCGATATTACCAAATATCGATTCCATGTATCGATATAACAAAGTATCGATTTTCGATTTAATCGAACCCATCAAATATCGAAAATGAACTCTAAAAAATTAGTGCTGCCGAAATGTAAAATTTTACCATATTTTTAATATAATAGTTGCATAATACTTTCTCACATTAGCAACATAATTACAACAAAACTTATCATAACCTGAACTAGAGGGCCTGAAATGAGACCTAACCTTAATGGATCAAAAATGAAAAGTCTATTGAGGTTTAAACAATTTTGAGAGGCTGTAACTATTTTTCCTAAAGAGAGCAACGATTTTCGTTTTCACTATTATTATTTTTTTAGAGTATATCCTGTGATTTTAATAAAAATCGGGGGTGATACCCCTCTGCACTACTATTACCCCAGAAAAAAAAATTAGTATATATATCCTATGATTTTTATAAAAATCTGGGGTGACACCCCTCTGCACTACTATTACGGGAATAGTTCAGCTACATAATTACCATAGTTTTAATACAATATTTACATAACTCAGATTGAACAGAAATCCATAATTAACCAAAGTTCTACTTGCCCATTAAAAAAAAATTGATATCTCACTTCATTATGTTTCTGTAATGCACTAGTTTCTAAGGGTAGAATCAGACTACAACGTGAGGAACCGGAAGAATAAAATTGCCATTAACTCTTATTAACAATAGTCTAGGAATTAGGTAATTAACAATGACCTAATGTAGCCTATTACCAAGTAATACCTTAGACGCTTGCGCTAATAAAGCCTGCAGCATCCTAAAAATGAGAAAGCATATAGTACTAAATAATAGTAGATTTTAAAAGCTCGACAAATTGTTATTCCGAGTTAAAATAAGAAACGTAACCTAGCTTACGGAGAACTATACAAAAAGCCGTAAAAACCTACCAAACATTCTTAAGTGCATATTTGTTGGTGGATTAAAAGATCCACAAGCTAATAAAACCACTCTTTTTGTGCCTGTCATTTTAAAGTTCTAAATATTTATTACTCTTTTTGTGCGTGTACATTTTAAAGTTCTAAATATTTATTACTTTCAATAGAAAAAATATAGATATAAAATTATTTACAATCAATTTACAGACATCTTTTTTGTTTTGTTGACATTTTGCCCTTGTCAGGAATCTTCTTGAATAGGATTGCCAACTGCAGAATGAGATACAACCTTTCATATTTATAAATTTCAATATGACGTCATTTGAAAATCTTTTTGACATCTAGTACACTTTTGGTAAAATATTTCTGCGTTGAATATCGCTTATACGCTCTAAACTTTTTAAAAAAGTTTGAAAAAAACATCATTATTTATTAAAAACGATCATAAAAATTATAGACTGGTTTTGATTTATATATATATATATATATATATATATATATATATATATATTATATAATATTATTTATATATATACCTATATATTATATATATATATCTAATTATTATATATATATTATTATAATTATATAATATTATTATAAATATATATATATATTAATTATATTATTATATTATACTATATATATATACATATAACTTACGAGATAAATATATATGAATATTATTATGTATGAAAATTTTATTATATTATTATATATATATTATATATTATCTATACTAATATTATATATAATATAATATATATATTATATATTATATATATATATTATATAATATTAACTATATAAATTTAATAGAGATAGATATAGTATGAAAAGGTATATAGATATAACTAATGTTTTAAATAATAGAAGTTATAGGCCTATAAATTTTTAAAATGTTATGTATGTATATATATACCTATAAACCATTATATATATATATATATGCTACTACTACCAAATGCAAATATAGGTATGATAGAAGATATATATTTATTATTTACTTCGCTATATACTTTTATCCATAAATATTCTTTCAGAGAAATATATATATACATATATCTCATATATACTATATATATATAATATATATATAGTAGATTTTCATATAAACATTACCTATTATATTATATTATATATTATATATTATATATATTTAATTAATATATATATATTATTATAATATATATATAAATATATATATAATATATTTATATATATATATTATATATATATAGTATAGTATAAATATATATTAAATTATAATATAAATCCTAATGCTGACATCTTTAAGTCAATTACCTTATATATGATAATATATAATATATAATATATATATATATATTATATAATTTATCTATTAAGTATATATATATATTATATATTTATTATTAATATATGATATATATTATAATATATATATATGTATATAGTATTTTAAAGTTAGGGTTATATATATTAATATATATAATTATATTATATAATAAAAAATATATATACTATTATATATATAATATATATTATATATATAAATATATATATATATATATAATATATATATATATAATATAATTATATATATTAGTATATATATATAAGATATATAATGACATATATAATATTATATTATTGTATATATTATATAATATATTATATATATATATATATATATATATAATATATATAATATATTATATTATTATATTATATATATTATATATATATATATAATATTATTATATATATATATAATATATATATTATATAAAATATAAATATAAATTATTATTAAATATATAATGGTTATAAATATAATATATATATATAATATATATATTATAATATATATATATATTAAGATATAATATATATATATATATAACTCATTATGATATAAATATATTATATATGGGCCAGACTATAGAAGATACCTTCATGTAACTAGAAAACTACACGTTCTACACTAAAGTAACTTAACCTAACCTAACCTATGTTGTTATTGAAAAAAAAATATATTTTATTGTAAGTTACCTGAAACCAACGTTCCTTTCTCAACTCCGGCCTTATTTTGTGGGCTCTCTGTATTAGTTCCACAAATTATAGGAGTGATTTAACAGTTGAATATGTTGGAAAATTGTTTATAAATGTTGTGCGAACTGTGATTCCCAATCGGAAGTTGGGATGGTGTGTTTCCAGGAAAGGAGCGGAGGTGTTTGTCTTCGGCCTAATAAGAGATAATTTGCAGGAGTAAACACTATCACGTATTTATGTATTATTGGCAGTTATTAAAACTATTATATTTTATATTATTAACATTTTCATTTAATTAACAATTAAATTTAAGCTGCTTACTTAATTGTTTATAAAGCTTACTTTAGGTGTAGAAGCCCAAAAAGTAATATGCAATTCTTTTTACTTTTTTGTTATATTAATTAAATATATATTTTTGAATACATTTATGTTACCAAAAAGAGAGGGAGAAACTCAGGCGCGCAACTGGCCTTGATACCAAATGAATAGCCTGAAAATGTGTCTTATCAGTTAGTAACATACATAAAACTAAATAAAAAGCATCATTAATATATATAATATATATATTATAATAAGTGGGATTAATAGTATATACTATATATCATACAATAAATAATATATTATACTATAGTATATATAATAATAATATATATATATATAAGGGAGTTATTTTATATATATATAATAATTATATATATATTATATTATACGGGTAGTTGTGGTTATATCTTATATATGATATTATATATATATATAAATATAACCAATATAGGTGAAGTCTTTAGATACCGTTGTGTAAACAACGATAAGTTAATTTAATTGGTAATGAAAACTAAATATATCTGAGAAATTGTAATTTTTACTTTTACTTTTTTTCTGCAAAATAAAACACGCAAAAAGAAGAATTAAATTTTCTTTGGTTGAAAATAAAATGAGCTTCACTGATATATTATAATATATATATATAATTAAATATATATATATATATATATATATATAATATATTATATAATATAATTATATATATATATAATTATATATAATATAAAACTATATTATTATATATATAATATATAAATATCATGGTCAGTGTCTAAAGCTGACAGCATAAGTAACTCAAGAATAAACAGGCAAGCAACCTAGCAGCAACCCTCAAATTACTATATTCTGGAATCAATCAGCCCGGAACCAAATTACACGCTCACCGGGTTCTTTATTATTTTAATATATACATATATATATATAACTACCATATATTTAATAAAATATATCTGCTGCCTATGTATAATATATATACAAAATAAGTAGATGTTGGCATTTATTCGTCGGAAAGATTTAAAAAAAAATTATTCTTCCCCATTTAGGGGCTCCGAGGCCGACGGGACAGCAGGGGGGGACGAGTCCGCCCCCCGTTCGTCCACCCCGGGAGGCGAGAAAGATCCCATCACATGCCATCTTGGTCCTACCCCTATGGTATTCCTATTAGTTAACACGTAACTCCAACCAGTGGAGAAAGGGAAGTTAAGAATCTATCTTATTTAATGCATGCATTCTAAAATGCAAATCTCTCGACCAAAACTAAATCAGTCTATACATGGTTGATTGAACCTTAAATTAAGAATGCTCTTCATTTCTAGTCAAAGTACATTAATTAAAACTGTAATAAACAAAAAAAATTTCACATTATTTTGACAGTTTTGCGATATGTAGGCAAAAATTCGCTTGGCCGAAACGTGTAGAATTTCAGCATTTCTTGACGAAACACGCTGAAGAAGAATTTTGCCTTTATCCTTGATTCTACATTTATCTTACATATTCACAACGTTTTCTCCAATTAAAAATAAGTTATAACTTGAAAAATATTTACTAAAATATCATCGTCTGAAGCTATTTCTGTTATGGTACCTACATTCAATAATTATGTCTTCTACAAACTTTAGTTTACATAAGTCAAATTTATAAGCGAAATAAATTGCCATAGCCTAATAATTTTTGTGACCTTCCCATTGTACCATTAAAACAAATAAATTCCATTTTTTTTTAACTTTTCAAAAATTTCTAAACTTTTTTTTTCAAATGATTCGTATATTTCCAAAATGATTAGTATCGTTTTCGTAGTGCGACACACGTGTTCAAGACATTTCCATATATATAAGTATATATATATATATATATATATATTATAACTATATATATATATATATATATAATTATATAATAAATAGTAAATAGTATATATATATAAATATAGTATATATATATACTATATCATACATTATATATTTCATATATAATATATATTATTAATATTATATATAAATATATATAAAAATATATTTGTATAATTATTTTTAAATTTATAAGGATTATAAATTATTTCATAATATATATTATTGTTATATTATATATATATATATTATATATTATTATATTGTAATGTATATATATTTATATATTATATTATATATAATAATATATATAAATAATATATAAATTAATTTTATTGTGAGTATCTATATATATATATTATATATAATATATATAAGTATAGGTGGATGTTTAAACCATTTGTTTAAACCATGGTTTAAACCACATAAAATACCCGTTTTTTTAAACATTATAAGGTACCACAATAGTTCAAAAAATCATGATAAAGCAGTAATTTTCTTTAGCAATGTTATATGATTTTCTCAGGATCAATCGAAGAGCAAACTTGAAAGGCAATAAAAATTTTCTGCTGATTTTATATTTTTGTGAGATATATATATATATTATTAAGTATATTATATAGTATTATATATATATAATATATTTTATATATAAATATTATTATAATTTATATAATATTTTATATTATTATATTTATTGGTAACTATAACATTTATTATAATATTAATATATTTATTACTATATAATATATAAATATATATATATTATTTAAATATTCTAATAATTATATGGATGATAATTATATTATTATATTTGCTAAAATTATAATGTTTAAAACATGATTCTTGTTTCGAGCTCTTTGAGGATTTCATTTTCTACATATCGATGCCACATTTGTAAAGATGATACATTAAAATACTCATTTTTGGAGTTGTGTGGCCAACGTCATTAACCAAGCTAGAGGCATTATGACTTGCTAAAATCTTAAGTGATGTTTGTGTTTATATTGGGATTAAAAATATGAATATGGAAGCTATAACAGTAACTTTCTTATTCGACCACTCAACAACAAGATTTAGCAGCAAAAGTAAAAAGGAGTATCATCAGGCAGTAACAGAAGCTCACTTATTGCATATATTTTTAACCAAGAATATCAACCACCAGTGACTTCCAAAGATGAGTAGTATTCAAAAAGCAGTGGAATTTTGAATAAAAAATAAGAGCAAATTACGTCCTCCTTTAATTATATAACCTATTTGTGAGTTCTCTTTGTCAGCAGTGACTCCTTCATCTTGGTACAGAACTCTCCCTCAAAGAAAAATTAGATGAGAAGTGTCATATATAATCATAATAAGCATGTATTCGTGTCGAAGCTTCATCAACGGGCTAATGGCTTGAAAAGGGTTATTTTCAATTTTTGGACTTGTGACACAAGCAAACATTAGAAATAGCCTTTGTTGGGAACAGCTAAAGCAGGGATATTAGTTTTTTTGTATAAAAATCTTAATGATACTTTCAGTTTCGACTTTTAAATGAGATGAATCTCTTCTCTTTCTACTACTCGTCTCTTTTCTCTCTCTCTTCTACTATTTATTATTTATATATTATATATAATATATATATATATTACATATATATTATTTATATAATATATTATATATTATATATAATATATAATTATATATATATATAAAATAATTATTTATTTATTATATTATAATATTATATAATAGTAATATATAGATAAATATAAAAGGTAAATAAGAATTCATTTGTAGATCGTTATATGGCAATTTCAATAACGTGTTTTAATAGGTAAAGAATTTAGTATTATAATTTAAAATAATTAAAGTATAACCTTTCTTTCAGATAGAAGTTCTTAATGTATAATATACACTTTTATTTGTTACTTTAGAGTTATGTAAAACTCAAAAAATTATAATAATTTGTACAGTATCAGAAATTTGAATTTAAAGAATCTAAAGAATTTATTAAGAATTTTAAAGTATGTGTTAGCACATGTGTCATATAACAGTTTCCAGTAGTGATTTTTTAGCCTTTAAAATCTATTTGAGAACCAATAATTTTATAATTAAAACTTCAAAAATAGCATAAAACCCCAAAAAAAACAAAAAAAACCCCAAGGAGTTTATTTGTTTTTTTTTTTTAAAAAAAAACCACTGTTTTTTTTTCTACCATAGGTTATTTTCCTACCCTATCATATAATTTATATAATTATTATATATATTATATTTTATATATATATATAGATATTAATATATACATATATTTAGTTAATATATTATTATAATATAATATAATTATATATTATATTAAATTATATTAGTAAGCTATTATATTATTTATAAATATATTATATATAAATTATATATAATATATATATTAAATATATTAATTATTTTATTTTAATATATATAATATAATATATAATTATATAATTTTATATATATAATTTATTATATATAATATATTATATATTATGTATATATATATAATTATATATATATATATAATATATTACTATAATATATATATATATATTATGTATATATATAATACTAACATATACTATATTATATTATATATAAATATATTTATTATTTAATATATATAAATATATATATTATTATATTATATATATTATAAATTATTAGTAAGTATATATTTATATAATTATACTATAATATTTTTTTATCCGTCTAGAAAGAGCCACAATCCATATCTCAAAAACTACAACAGTACCGGGAAAAGAAATACATTGCTGGAATTCTAGTGCGGAAAATGTTTTAAAAAAAAAAAAAAAAAAAAAAAAAAAAAAAAAAAATCTTCAAAAACCACAGATATGTTTTACTCATTTCCTAAATGTAAACAGGTTAAAACAGAATATAGGAATGTAAAAAAATAAATAAATAAAAAAATTATTGTTGGATATAACTAATTATAATAATATGATTAGAAAGCCTTTTTAGAGACCTTTTATTGGTTACTCGTGAAAAATAAAGTGACTTTTTCTATAATTTTGTTGTGTTTTGTTAAAGTAAAGAGGCCTATCCCCAGGGCAATTACCGCACCGTGGCAGAGTCGGATGGTCTCTGCTGGCGCTTCCGAGGAACGTATACGTGGATTAGGACTTGTGTCGCCCCCCGTCCGGGGAGGATTCTCGGCGGGAACCCCGCTGCTGTTGAGAGCATCTGGGGGGTCGCGGGGGGTTGCCTGCCGACCCCGTCCCTCTAAGGGGGTAATGGAGCGCCCCGCCCCTTGTGTTTTCGCCAAACCTCGTTCGGCTTCGACCGCCCCCTAACCATTGCCGTGCTATCACCTCTTACAAAATATATAATTATATACAAATATAAAAGTAAGGTATGTACTTATATATTATTATTTTATATAATATTTCTACGGTAGGGTAGTAGTAGTGATATAAGGTGATTACGTAGGATATATATATATATTATATATAGTATATATAAATATAGTGTGTATAAAACTCTATGGGGCTGCCCGCCTCCAAAAATAGCCAATTTTTGTTTAATTTTTTTTGTTTTGTTGTTTTTACATTTTGCTAATTTAAAAATTTTACTAAGAGATTCCATAAATAATTTCTCTTTCCCTGTATAGCTATTGTAGTTTTCGAGATGTTTTTTTTTTGTTTAGTTTCCTGCGGTAAATTTTGCCAGGATCTCCAAACAGTATTCCTTTTTCCTTGTAGCCATTTGTAGGTTTTTGAGATATGATTGTGGCTCTTCTAAAGGCTGGCAGTATATATATATTATTATTATATAATTAATATATATTATATATATTATATAATATAATATATTATTATAATAATATATATATAATATATATATAATACTATATATATATATATATATATATATATATATAATATATATAAATAGTTTATTGGTATTATTTAGATATATTTATATAGTGCAGAGCTGGTGCGGCACATTATTAATTTTCTTGAGTGCGGCCCTGTCGCCTTATTCGCCTATGCCGCCGACCTAGTGCGCGCTAGCGCCTATGGTGCCCGGTAATAGTTTTTGTCACGATACAATACGCCTAGCGCATATGCGCCTAATGCGCCTGCGACTTTTCGCCGGCTGGTGGCTGTTCGCTAAATTTATTTGCACAGTAAACTTTAGTGCGATAATAAACGTACAGCTTAATTCTAACCCTTTAAAAACACAATTTATTAATTTTTTGTAATATCAACAACCGTCAAACTAATATCTGCATGTCTCTTCCTCCTCGCAATTCCTTGTGGCATGTATTCCCCCAGAGTCCAGCACGGAAGCGTGCAGAAGTTCAAAATTTTCAGAGCCATAGTGGCCAATTTATTTGTAGTTAAGAATACTGAAGCTAGTTTTATATATATATATATAATAATATATATAATAATATAATATAATGGTTATATAATAATATTACAGATGATGTAGTATAATATAAATATATTATTATAAATATATTATATATATATATTTATATATATATAGATTATATATATATATATAATATATAACCTTGTTTGGTACCAAACTTTCTTCCTTAAAATCCTGCACAGCATCGAAAACTTTTGAAGTCTAGAAACACGATCTTCTAGAGAGCTCTGGAAGACGATTTTGGAGGCCAAATGGAAGAAAGATGCTATTCATTGAAATGCGTAGAAGAGCCGTCTTATTCTATGTATACTCAAGGCTAGCATCGGAAAACCATTGGGCTGGAGAAGAAAGAGTTTATCTAGGAGTGCTCCAGAATCCGAGATGAGCGTGCTGATGCGTATTATATTATGATGCTTGCCAACTGAAGGGGCGGAAAGTCGCTAACCAGAAGATTGGTGTAAAATATTATAGATATAATATATATATATATAATATAAATATATATATAACCATATATATATATATAGATATATTTATATATATTATATATATATATATATATATATATATATTTATATATATAAATATATAATAAACTTTTATATAATATAATTATTATATTTATATATATATATATATATTAACAATTATTATATATAATATATATTATATATATATATATATATATATTACTATATATATATATATATGGGCGTTAGCAGCAGGAGGGTGCCAGACGGGGCAACATATGCCCCCCCCCCTAAATCTTGCGAAATTAAAAAATGAACCTTAAAATGTTTTGCAGACGACGTTTTTAAGGGTTAGTAGTTGAAAAACTGAAAAAAATATATCAATCGAAAATAGATAATGAAGGACTAATTACTTAATTTACGAATATTATAACACCAATTCACCTTTTTTCCACTAGTTAATGTTTTCTTTCACATTGGATTGAAAGATATACACATCGACTGATGTGGACTCTGTTTTAGTAGACAGCATAGTTCTGTGCCTGACAGTATTCTCCGTAGAAACTCGATCTCAGGTATAGTGGTCGATAGCATTTGCGGCCTCTCAAGACTAGCTATTTTAATATATTATATAAATATATATAATATAGATATATAATATAATATATATATATATATATAAATAATAATATATATATATATCTCATCTCAACCTTTTTATGCCCCCCCCTAAATAAAACTCCTGCCTACCCACATATATATATATTATTATATACAATTATATATATATATATATATATATATATATTATATATATATATATATAATATATAATATATAATATATAGTATATATATTATATATATATATAATATTATATATATATCATAATATAATATATATATATTAATTATAACTATAAGTTATACACTGGTTTTTAGAATGAAACAAGTTAGCCATGCTTCGTTCTTACTTTTAAAGCGGTAAAAAAAATGCTTTGTTCTGTTCATAGGCGCGGCTATAGGCACAGAGAATTGGCTGTGCGCCATATGCTTAGTCCGCATTTTAAAAATTGTTGTGCCTATGCGCCTACGAATGATAGTGCGCCATAGGCGCATAGCGCAACTCGGAGGCGCAACGCCCAGCTCTGTTTATATGTGATTATTTTATATATTATATAATAATATATATTTTTTGTATTTTTATATTAATATTATTATATTATTTAATATATTATATTTATTTAAAATATTAAAGCAAATAGTAACATATAATATTATAATTATATATATTTATTTTATTTTATTTTATTAATAGTATGATGATGATGATGATTATATGAGATTGAGGAGAGAATGATAGATTTAGATTTGATTCGAGTTTAGATGATTGATATGAGAGATATGATAGAGGAGATGATGTGTATGAGATTTGTAGATGATAGATGGAGAGTATCGAGAGATGATGGTTAGAGTATGAGATTAAAGAGATGAGAGAGATGATGAGAGTGGAGAAGAGAGAGACCCTCCTTCACTGACATCATTCCAAAGACACTGGGATTTGCGATCAAAATATTAATCTAATATGTCCTTATTCATCTATAGTTAGTATATAAAGATAACTGCTCTGAATCTCCGTATAACCAAAGTTTATTATAGGAACTATTTAACGCGAGAAGCACAATTTTTTGGCTTTTTACAAGGAAGCAAAATTTTGTTTAAATAAATAACAGCTCGTTAACAAATTAATTTCTTGACTACTAATTGAGAAAGAAATTGAATTCCATTTTGGTTGGAAGGAAAGTGAGAGAGATTCTTTATCTGGTCTTGGAACTAATCAAAATTCATCACCAAGATCATATTTAAGCGTAGTTATAATCGATGTTGATACGGATCTATAATGTGTCGTATGCCTCGCGTTATTCTTTGATGCGGATGCGATGTTACCTGCATCCCTTATATTAATATTTTATTATATTGTGTTATTATGTAGTGATTGTGTGTGAGTGTAGTATAATTATATAATATTATATATAATATAATATATATAGTAGTATGGTTATATATTATTTACAGTGTGCTTATCCAGAAGTTTTTCGGGTGGGGGTCCATAACAAATGGTCTTATATATATATATAAAATAATAAATAATATGTATATATGTTTATATATTATCTTAATATATATATATAGATTATATTAGTAATATATATATAATATAAGTTATATTATAGTTCGAGAATAACTTTAGAAATACCTATTGATATATATATAAAAAGTGGATGGACCAAATATAAATTTCTAAGAAAAATGGGAATAATTTAAATAAATTACTAAAATCACCTTACTTAAATAGTTAAATTTAATCACCCGGGCATATTGAGAGGTGAGCAACAGTCCAGATAAATCTTCAGTTTTATTCAATATATCAATGTATGTAGAGGAGGGCAAATCCTTAAGTCTTTCATCTTCAATAGTATTCCTCAAGTAGTTTCAGAGTCTTAATGTTGAAAAGCTTCTTTCTACCTGTAGCATTAGTTATAGTCATGAGTATATATATTGCAGTATTCAACAAGTATTGTGTAAATATTTGAACAATTTGTGACTGCGAAAAGAAATAGTCCGTCTATTGCTGTTTTTGAGCGATTTTGTGCTGTGATTCATTAAAGATGTGCGTGTAGATGCTGCTATGTGCGTGTTTTACTAAATTCTGTCAATCTGTGCTTCGAGATATTACTGTGAAATGTTACACGATATTTTATCTTCTCATGGTATTGTATTTATTACAACCTTTGCTCTGTTGTTGGCATAATCGGGTAGATATATAATCTTTTAATTATAAAACCTTCTCCTTTTTATGCTGATATATAAATCATCCAAAATCTTATAAAAATTGAATAAACGATATTAAGTCTGTAGGTTGGAAGAAGGAATGTTGTGTTGCATTTTCTCTGATGGTCTCAAGTTTAGTTTTAACTAAAGACTTATCGGATGATTTTGTTCTTGACTTGCTATCATATGGATAAAATTAAATTACCTCTGCCTTGATTATTATTAACGGATATGATGCTTAAGAATTTTTTTTAGTCTAATTAAATTTCTTGGGGGGGGCCATGGTCCCCGTGGTCCCCCCTAAAACGCCATCTGATAATATATATATAATTTATTATATATATATATATATATTACTGTATATATTTATATGTGTGTGTGTGTGTATATTAATATATACTATTGGAGGTGGTGTGTGTGTGTGTGTGTGTGTGTGTGTGTATATATATTATGTTAATATATATATAACTATATAATTATATATATATATATAGTATGAGTTATAATATATATATGTGAAAACTAAAGAAAGTTACCTTTGATGTACTCGAAAGACTAATGATTTATTGGTATCAAGAAAACTGGATAACTATTGATATGAATCAGCGTATGAATTTGATGGAAAAGTTGAACAAAAAAAATTATTTATTTTTTTATTTTTTGTTTATTTATCTCCAAAACTACGATAGTACAAGAAAACTGATAACATATTTAGAATCAAGTTGCGATATGAAAAAAGTTTGAAATAAAGATTTTTTTTTTAACTAAAAGAAATACCCCATGGAAACCTGCAAAGATGCCAAAGATCGGGTCTCTTCGTCTCCTTGTTCGTACGACGGTGTTTAGGTACTTATTTCCCCCTCCGGGAGATTCTCCGGGAAACCCCCGCTCTTTGTATTTGGGTGTCGCGGGGGGTTCCTTCGCCCTCCCCTACGGGGTATGGAAAAACGTCACCCCTCTGTCACCACCGTCCGCTCGAGGCCCCCTAAAAAATTTATACCGCGTGATCTCCATATATATTATATAGATTCTTCTATCGTATGTATTGAAGATTATAAAAAATAATATATACTATTATTTCATTTCCAACTAAATCATGGTGAATAAAAACTTTATTTCCTTCTGACTCAGTTTTCAGAGATATCATGCGATCTCTTAGTTTGTTTAATTTTAGTATATTATATTATAATATTTATGAATAGTCCCTATTATATATATTAAAGTGAGATTAGTTTTATATATTATATATTATATATATATTATAATATATATATGTGTATATATATATATATTATTATGGCCGTTATGATTACATTGTTCTCTCCAACCCGCAGTGCTCCCAAGCATGTAAGATTAATATATATATATAATACACAAGTAACAATGAATATAATAGATTCAAATAACATAACTAGAATAATAATAATAACCAATGAACTAAATAATAATAATAAATAATAATAATGATAATAATAAATTAATATTGGTATAGTCTAAATGAAGAGGCGTTAATTATTTATGATCGCGAAAAAGATAAAAAAATTATATTTAACTATTATGTAATATGTAATATATATAGGTACTTAATCACCAACCTCAAAGAGTTTATAGTGGCTTATTTTCTAATTTGGATTGGATAAACTGCCTATAAGTTTTAGACTTGGATGTAATTGATAGATACACATGTTACAAATTAATGAATACTAATAATATGCTTATACATAAAATTTGCTTCTTAAATCACAATAGATAATTAATATAGTCTTATATATAAAGCCTCTTAATTAGATTAATTATTCAGTATGAATTGATACGAATTTTGAATCAAGGCAGTATAGAAAAGTAAATATTGCCTATCTAAATATATGTTGTCTAAATGCTAATTATGAAA
>JABUQX010054074.1:10000-16673 GCA_015478945.1 Trachelipus rathkii | reverse complement strand
GTTTTATATGCTTTTTAAACAGTTTTTTGTCTTACTAAAATTTTACCCTTTTCATATTTATAATTAAAAAGTATTATTTCCGCCAATGAAATATATGCTAAACGTAACAAAGTGTTCACATCAATAAATGCTAAAGTATCATAATCAGAACTAAGAGTAATAATGTACAATGACAAATCTAACACCACCCTACTCACACTTTTTCTAACACATCATGTATATTTTCACATTAGCATAGTAATATTTAACAAAAATCTTTATATCATAACCTTGTGTAATTGTCATCCTGATCAATAAATATATACTAACGTAACAAAAGTTTTTCACATCAATAAAGCAACATAGCAATTAACTGAACTTACGCAATATAATGTTAGATGACAAAACCTACATACCTTACCGCTCGAATAAACTGCTAACAATAACAAAGTTCCATATTTAACAACAGTAAAGTAACTAACAATGCATACAGAACGAGAAGATACGAAACTACTTAATGTTTTAAAAATGAATCAAACGAGAATCATAGGTATTGCGTAATGTTTCGAAAAATGGGAGAGTTTGAACAATTTCTTGACTTGCTAATCTAATAACTCGAATGAACAGGAAATACAGATAGAAAAAAAGTTGAAACTAATTGCTCGTAAGCCGGGGTTTGAAAAAGGTACAAATACGAACAGGACAAAATGAATCGAAATGTAAAAACATTGATCGAGAAAACACGTACACGAACAGAAACATTAGGGTAAAACGCGTGTACATGGTATTATTTGAACCAATGTGGTTAATTCGTCCATTCTATAACCCTTTTACTTTCTTCTGATTGGTCGAAAGAAAGAATCTCATTACCTTTTGAGTCTGTTTATACATACCATTTTCGTCCAGTAGACATTTTTCCGCTGTGCTGGTATTGATGACATCTCATTCTGCCTCCTAAGCTTCATTAGAAATTTCTTTACAGAGGAGCCTTCGTTATACCCAACGATGTGGTATTTATATTTTTTCGTCAAACAAAATGGAGAGCGATATATTACCTGTATTCCATTCGCAGGTGCAAATATAATAGACCTTTAATCATTTCGGTTGAAAGAAATTCATCATGATTGTCGATACCTCGGAAGCTTGGGTAAAGGCTAATTATGGGTCATCTGATGGATCGCCTCCAGGTGAAATATCTATCAGAGGTGACAGTGTGAGAGGTTATAATAGAATAGAGGTTGTTTTCAATGCATCTGATAATGTTAAAAGTATTGATGTACGCAACTATTGGAAACCCCTCGATGCTGTCACATTTCGAGCTACATGTTAGGTTTCAATGTTTCATTCATCTGAAAATATTACAGCTTTGGTTAAATCAAAACCGAATTAACGTCTCATCTTAAAGAGGTCGACATACTCGAGGACTTAATTCATATAGCACACGGTGTAATCTACGAAATTTACAAAGAAACATGTGGTTTACCGTATAATGCGATATACAGGAGTGCGTTAACAACTATCAGCAAGGATACGTTTACTTCTCTCTGGACCGAGAGAATGCGTGCTAATGAACCTGTGTATGCCGAAGAATGGATTAGGGCAGTAAGCGATATTTATACTTACATCCTTTCAAAGGGTGTTGAATCTCTGGAGAAATATGTAGAACTTGCTCAATTTATACAGAATCCTCTGTCCCCTGATTAGATGAATTAATATGTTTAAAATAAAACGTATGTTTTATGTATTTATTTAATGCTCTTTTCATTAAAAATTATATGCCATAAAAAATGAAAACTTGTTTTACTTCCCATCATGTGAACTTTATTGGTTAAGATGTGATGGCTGTTTATTCGTACTGCTGATGTGTGCTAAGTATGTTATGTTCGTAGTTTAACTTTAACGGGGGGGTAAAACTTTGTTATGTCAGCTGTTATCCTAATAGATCAATAGATCTATAGATCATGGATGAGTTGGGGATGATAGGATGGGTGGTTTGATTTACTGATTTACTGTTTTAGTGTATGTAAAAATGTAAATTTTTTACGTTATAAACATAAAAAAGAATAAAAATTTTAGTAAAAACAAAAAAGTTTAAAGAAATAAAATTAAAATTAAAAGTTTTTTTAAAAAAAAAAAAAAAATTTTAAAGAAATAAAATTAAAAATAAATAAAAGTTTTTTAAAAACAAAAAGTTTTAAAGAAATAAAATTAAAAATAAATAAAAGTTTTTAAAAACAAAAAGTTTTAAAGAAATAAAATTAAAAATAAATAAAAGTTTTTTTTAAAAACAAAAAAAAAGTTTTAAAGAAATGAAATTAAAAATAAATAAAAGTTTTTTAAAAACAAAAAAAGTTTTAAAGAAATGAAGTTAAAAAATAAATAAAAAACGTTTTAAAAAAAAAAAGTTTTAAAAAAATGAAGTTAAAAATAAATAAAATAAATAAATAAATAAATAAACAAACACAGCATGCTACTGATTTGTTAAATGAATATTTTCCGCATCAGCTTCGTATCTGCTCGTTCTGTATGCATTGTTAGTTACTTTACTGTTGTTAAATATGGAACTTTGTTATTGTTAGCAGTTTATTCGAGCGTAAGGTATGTTAGGTTTTGTCATTGTACATTATATTCGTAGTTCAGTTGATGCTATGTTTGCTTTATTGATGTGAAAACTTTGTTACGTTAGTATATATTCATTGATCAGGATGGCAATTACACAAGGTTATGATAAAATTTTGTTAAATATTACTATGTTAAGGGGACCCTGTACTCGAAATTACAGTTTCTATCAATCGTGAAATGAGTACTTTTTATTTAAAAAGAAACTATTACTCTATGTATTTCTGTTTATTTCGTTTCAATAGACTTCGTGGTTTGGGATTTATGGGGGCGGGAAGGGGCAAGTTCTGAATTTTTACTGTTTCAACTGAAAACCACATAAATACTTTATTTTTTAAGATTAAATTCAATAATTTTTTCACGAAAGTTCTGATAAAGTGTGGCAAAAAGATATAATCATTTAAAACCCAAAACACATCAGAAGGCATTGAAATTTCAATAAAAAAAACTTGGTAACATCAAATATTCAATTTGAATTTCAAAATTTAAAAAAATAATTTCAATGTCATCACTTCAAACTTGTCTGACACCAACCCACGTCTTTCAATCTGAATAAAACTTCGTGAGAATCTTCGCCTATATATATATATATATATATATATATATATATATATATATATATATATATATTATATATATATATAATATATATATATATATATATATATATATATATATATATATATATAATTTTGATTGAAATACATATATATATTATATATATATATATATATATATATATATATATATATATATAAATGGCCTGGAAATTTTCAACACAATAGACTTCTTCGTTTTTTTTAGCGAATTTTTTTGTCAGCTGATATGGAAAAAAAGTGATTTTTGAGAAAAACGCCTATAAAGATTTTGAATGATTTTTTTTTCTTTTTTTCCAGAGAAAAGATGTTACGCAACCTCACCTCACCTAATATAAGAGCACCAAACCACAGTAAAAGTTTTTATTCACACCGCACCGCACAAGCACCGTACCGCACAGCCACCGCTTACCGCACTTGCACTACTCCGTCCACACCGCACCGCACCGCACCGCACCGCACCGCACCGCACCGCACCGCACCGCACCGCACCGCACCGCACCGCACCAACTCCGTATCTATTTCAAAATAGTTCAGCTCCGACTTTGCGGAAATATTTTTACTTTCCAAAAAATTATCTTAAAAAAATTTATACTCCGGCTCCGGCTCCGGCTCCGGCTCCGGCTCCAACTCCGGCTATGGCTCCGACTCCGGTTCCGGCTTCGATTCCAGTTCCGGCTCCAGCTCCTTTTCAGCATTATTTCAGCTTCCAACTTTAAAGTATTACTATTCAAACGGCAAAAAAAATTTTCTTCAGCTCCGGCTCCGGCTCCAGCTCCTTTTCAAAATTACAAATTTTTTTTCCATTTTCAGAATAGTTCATCTCCGACTTTGCAGAAGTATTTTAACCTGCAAAAACAATTTCTTAAAAAAAAATTATACTTTACCTAAGGCTCTTATCCGGCTCTGGCTCCAGCATCCACTATGACTTCCGGATCTGCTCCGGATCCAGATTCCGGCTCTGGCTCCTTTCAAATTGTTCATCTCCAACTTTGTTGGAATTACTTTCATCTACAAAAAAATTTCTTGAAAAAAATTTGTTTCAAAATTGTTCGGCTCCGACTCCGGCTCTGCGCTCCGGCTTCGGCTACGGCTCCGGCTTTATCTCCGACTTCGTTTCATATTTCTTTGCAGAAGTATTTAATGCAAAAACAATTTCTTTAAAATAATTTAACTTTACCTCCAGCTCGGCTCCGGCTCTGGCTCCGCCTTCGGCTTCTTTTCAAAATTGTTTAGCTCCAACTTTGTACAAATTACTTTCATCTGCAAATTTTTTTTGAAACAAATGCTTTCAGATTCAGGCTCGCTCCGGCCTCCGGCTCCGGCTCCGGCTCCAGGCTCCGGCTCGGCTCTGGCTCTGGCTCTGGCTCTGGCTCTGGCTCTGGCTCTGGCCTCTGGCTCTGGCTTCGGCTCCGTCTCCAGCTCCGGCTCCGACTCCGGCTTCGGCTTCGACTTGACTTCGTTCCATTTAGAATAGTTCAGCTCCGACTTTGCAGAAGTATTTTACCTGCAAAAACAATTTTTTTTAAAAAATATATACTTTGGCTCCGGCTCCAGCTCTGGCTCCGGCTCCGGCTCCGGCTCCGGCTCCGAGCTCCGGCTCCGGCTCCGGCTCCGCTATTCAAAATTGTTCAGCTCCAACTTTGAAAAATTAATTTTCACCTGCAAAATTAATAAAAAATTGTTTTTAAGCTCCGGCTCCGACTCCGCGGCTCCGGCTCCGCACGACTCTGGCTTTGACTCCGGCTCCAGGCTCCAACTCGACTCCGTTTTTAGTTTCAGAAAAGTTTCAGCTCCGGCTTTGCAGAAGTAGTTTTACCTGCAAAAAAACAAGTTCTTTAAAAAAATGTATAATTTGGTTCCGGCTCCGGCTCCGGCTCCGGCTCCGGCTCCGGCTCTGACTCTGGCTCCGGCTCCGGCTCCGCTCCGGCTCCGGCTCCGGCTCCGGCTCCGGCTCCGGCTCCGGCTCCAGCTCCGGCTCTGGCTCTGGCTTCGGCTCCTCAAATTTGTTCAGCTCCATCTTTGTAGATATATTTTCACCTGCAAAAAAATTTCTTTAAAAAAATTGTTTTTGTGCTTTATCTCTGGCTCCGTCTCTGGCTCCGGCTCCGGCTCCGGCTCCAGCTCCGGCTCCGGCTCCGGCTCCGGCTCCGGCTCCGACTCTGACTACATTTATATGATTAGAAAGAGCCTGATCTTGGGTTGTGTTTGCGAAAAGGAAATGTTTAATTTATTATAAAATGTGAATAAAACCTAGAAAGGGCCTGGAAAGTTGAATTGCAATTTCGAACCTGGAAGTGAAATTTTTTAGTTTGACACCCCTATAAAAAATATCCTGTATCTCAAAAACCTTTCGGAATTTCAAAACAAAAATTACACCTTGATTTAGAGGAGGAAATTTTCTAATAATTAAAGTAATAAAAAAAAGTGAAAATTTTTATTTTTACCCTAAAAGTAAGGGTTGGGCCAAGTACAGTGTCCCCTTAATGTGAAAATATCCATGATATGTTAGAAAAAGTGTGAATAGGGTGTGTTAGATTTGTCATTGTACATATACTCTTAGTTTTGATTATGGACACTTAGCATTATTGATATGAAAACTTTGTTACGTTAGCATATATTCAATGATCAGAATGATAATTAGACTTTTTAACATAAATATGAAAAGGGTAAAATTTTAGTATGAAGAAAAAACTGTTTAAAGCATATAAAACAAAAATAAATAAAAGTTTGTAGTTTATTGTTATACAAAATTGGACATGAATTCAAAGATCATAGGGGGGAGGTGTGAGGCTAGGGGAGATGAGGAGTGGTGGGGAGGCTTGGAGGCTCTTGCGAGTTTCTGGAGGCTCGGAGGCCTCTGGAGGGCTCTGGAGGCCTCTGGAGGCTCTGGAGGCTCTGGAGGCTCTGGAGGCTCTGGAGGCTCTGGAGGCTCTGGAGGCTCAGGAGGCTCTAGAAGCTCAAGGAGGCTCTGGAGGCTCTGGAAGGCTCATGAGGCTTGGAGGCTCTGTATGCGAGACTCTGGAGGTCTTGGATGCCTGTTTATTTAATACAAAACGTAAATTTTTTTAAGTTATAAACTTAAAAAGAATAAAAAATGTTTAATTTTTTTTTAAATTTTTAAATTTTTTTTTTAATTTTTGAACTTTTAAAAAAAAAAAAATAAATTTTTAATTTTGTTTTATTATTTTTTTAAATTTTTTTTAAAATTTTTTTTTAAATTTTTTTTTTAATTTTTTAAAAAAAATTTATTACTTTTTTTTTTAATATTTTTCTTTTCTGTATCGAGGATACATCATAGGAAAGATGTATACCAAGTTTCGCCGTTCTATGTCAATATTTCTGGTTTGTGGTGCCGGTTATACGAATGGGTCCTAGACACCCAATACGGTCTTATAACCATCATATTCGAGATCTACGGATTCGATAACCTATATAAGCACACCAACATTGCTGTTATACGAATCTTTATTAACTCG
>JABUQX010054074.1:0-2500 GCA_015478945.1 Trachelipus rathkii | reverse complement strand
TACGAATTCTAGCTTTGCCTCCGATGGCACGCTGCTCCGAAGTCAATACATTTAGAAACAAGATGCGCAAAGATTAGACTTGACGATGCGCGCTGACATTTTGATCTTTCTGGAAAGTTTCTCATTAATAGCTTCAGAGCACCTGATTAAAGTTAAGACACACAAAGAACCAACTAAGTAAATAAAAATAGAAATAAGAAAACCAGTCATCACGAAGTTTAAATCGCACCGGTTGGTATTTTTCTGAAGAGCACACTCAAGCGCCAAAGAGCCGCCTGTGAGCTCGCGAGCCGCAGTTTGCCGACCACTGGTCTAGGGTATGATTTTTCAACGTAGTCTTTCACTTCAGACACAAAGTTCAGTGAACAATCATAAAATCTTCAGAATTATAAAATACTTCCAAGTCGCAGATGGACTTCACAGACTATCTGTAGTCCTTTTCTTTAGAAGTAGTCCTTTTCTTTCTTTACAATATGTACTAGTTTCTGAATCCAGTAGAAAGTCGTTCTCAATGTCGTAAACAACTACTCCTAATACGACTTTCCTTCCCAATAGTTCCAACAAGTCCCTTTCTGGTTACTATTCGAATCCTTCATAGTATTTAGCTCTGAGTAATCACAAGACTTTCAGATTCTCTTCTCAATAACAATATTACTCAATTGTCTTCTAAACGATCCGATAATTATCTAACCTGTATTCTTCTTATGACTCACTATTGTAGCAAAGCTTTATCGAATCAGGTCTCTCTAATTATATCACAAAACAAGAGATAAGTCTTCAATGATAAAATACTCAATTACTGATAGAATCCACACGAAAAATCGTATTCCAAAGATAGAACCAACAGAACCAGGTAATAACAAATTACCTTCTATTTATGATTTTTCACCTTACTAGGATGTCAGGTGTAATCACCTTGCTAGATTTCTTCCCAAGTATAAAATTTAGGACCTCAAATTAAAAATGTTCTTTACACATTTCAAAAATAAAAATCTTATCTAAAATATATTCAAATAAAAATCATGTTTAAATTAATTAATTTCGCAAAATAAATATTTCTTCCAAATAAATAAATAAATCTATCCGAAGAACTCTGTGGAGTTCAGAATCTCATTTTCCATAGGCCTAATACCACAACACACGCCCCCATTAAGAAAGAAAACGGGGCTTTTCTTTTAACTAAAACAATAATCTTTCACGTCCCGATTCTCGTTAGGTAATCTGCGGCGGTATTTTTCATGCCCTTAATTGATTCCAGCCTAAACTTATACTTCTGCAAAAACAATGCCCACCTCATCACTTTTGCATTTATATACTTAGTCATCTGCATATAGATCAGCGGCTGATGGTCCGTCTGCAGGACGAACTCCTTTCCATATAAATAGTTATCGAACTTTCGCACTCCAAATATTATGCCTAGCCCTTCTTTTTCCAACGTAGAATAAGCTTTCTCCCTCGTAGATAATTTCTTACTCGCATATGCTATAGGGAACAGTCCGTCATCATACTCCTGCACCAATACTGCTCCTATAGCCATATCGCTCGCATCAGTTTGGAGTACGAATGGCTTGGTGAGATTGGGAAGTCGTAGTATGGGCTTACAGACTAACATACTTTTCAGGGCTTCGAACGCCTTCTCTTGAGCTATTCCCCATACTACTTTGTTCGGTTGCCTGTTCTTCGTTAGGTCAGTTAACGGTGCAGCTATCGTTGAGTAGTTGGGTATAAAATTCCTGTAGAACCCTTTCAATCCTAGGAATGATCTGACCCCTTTCTTGGTATGTGGCCTATCTCCCGCGTCCTCTGACTTGTCTTCACAATTTCCATCTTGCTAGACCGACGACCCCTCAGTAGCTTATGCCTGACACTTCTCAAGCCTTACTCTGACGCTATCTCTCATTTTGGATGGTTCTGAGATAACGTCCAGCATCTGTTCAAACCTATCTCTCAACCCAAATTTTCCTAATTTCCATTATATGGTCGTCCCAAGTTTCTGTATGTACAATTATGTCGTCCAGATAACTATCCGTACTCCTCATACCTCTAAGTATTTTCCTCACAGCCTTAACCAAAGTCGCGCCTGCATTTATTAGTCCAAACGGCATCCTGAGAAATTCGTAGTGTCCGTCTGGCGTTACGAAGGCTGTCTTAGGTATATCTTCGTTCCTTACCGGGATTTGCCAATAGCCTTTACTGAGATCGAGTTTTGTGAAATATTTATCTTTCGCGAACCTGATGAAAATCTCTTCAGTCGCGGCCATCGGTTCATGGTCGAATAACGTGACCTGGTTTAACTTCCGGTAGTCTGCACAAACCCGGTTAGATCCGTCTTTCTTCTTCACCATCACTATCGGGGATGCATATGGAGAATCAGACTCTCTGATCACCCCCATTCTTAGCATCTCGCCGACCTCTTTTTTAAGTGTTTCGCTCAGAGCATATGGTATGGAGTACGCTTTACTCTTTATAGGGACTTCCGTCGTTAAATTATTCTCGTGCT